>JARHVA010004272.1:1612500-1631411 GCA_037957365.1 Torreya grandis | reverse complement strand
CACATACTCAATTTTGGCATGTGGGTGCATAAGCCTTGCTCAATCTAGCAAGGGAAAGACATAGGATTCCGTAATTAGAGGCTAAGTCATTAAACCATAGTGTGAATACCATGGAAAGAAAGGTGGGACCAATGAGAATAGAGGTTGATATCAATTGCCTATAAGTTGAGCTAGCTAAAGTGAAGACTAGGGGATTTGAGGCACCTAACATGATAGTAGACTGGCTAGATACACTAGAAGAGACCATAGTTTGACTACTCAAGAGCCAAAGATTGACATCTCCACCTAGATTAGGAATATCATAAATACTGCCTAGTCATAGGTTGATTGGGTATGCATATATAGCCACACATATGGTAGTCTTTGGGGACTATGAGCCCATGTGATATACCTAGAGAAAAACATGTATTTTTTCAATATATATGTAGTGTTTTTATCATTATTAGCATATTTATGTATATGATTTTTTGTGTGGCTTGTATGCTTCATCTGATATATATTACTATATATATGTGATTAGATAGTAAGAAATATAAATATAGAACCCACCTACACACATACATACTAATGACATAGAGGTTAGTGGTGATATAAGAGAGGAATGGTTTACCTACCACCATAGGCAACTTTTCTAGAGGGCCATGTGAGCCCTAGACATGAAATGTCTTGAGGTGAAACCCATTGACCAGGTGTCATAGGGCTTCACCTTCAAGATTTGAGATATGTAAAACCCAATTTTATTATAGAGGTGGTGGTGACAAAAAGGAAAAATCACTTGTGCAAAAGTTTGACCTTCATGTGGTGTTCTTTATTGAAAATAAAGACTGTATCAGACACCTTGGAATGATGAAGGTGCACCATCTTCTTGAATTGATGGCACTGATGGTGCTGGTAAGCATAGTTATACTTAAGAGAAGATAACCATCTCTCATCTATCTTTCCAAGCTTAGAGAGGTGAGTGGCACATTCTTCCTTATAAAATAAATAACCAAATGTATTAACACATAGCAAAGAGATTAAGACCTCTAAGGGCAGAACAACCTCAGACCCATACATGAGAGAGTATGGGATTGCCCCCAAAACCATTTAGAAGCTAGTTTTATAGGCCCAAAGGGTAAGATAGAGAATGAGAGGCCATTCTCTCTTAGACTAGGCAATGGTATGGAGAAGCATCTTCTTTAATGTTTTATTTGAATACTCTACTTGCCCATTTCCTTGAGGGTAATGAGTAGATGAAAAGTGGATCTTGAACAAAATATTACTCAATGAGTTGATGCATATCTGGGGTTTGAAAGCTTGGGTCATTGTCAGTCATGATCACAATGGGAACCCTAAACCTACAAATGAGTTGGTTCAAGATGAACTTTGTCTATCATGGTCTTACCACATATGCTGCTAAGAGGCATGGCCTCAACCCACATCATAAAATAGTCAGTGTCATTAATGAACCATCAATGGCCATTGGAAGAGGTAGGTTTAAACTCACCAATGAAGTTGATATCCCAAATTTTGAAAAGGCCAAGTGGCCAAAATGGGGTGTAAATGGCTAGCTAGGGTATTGATAGCATCCCCTGTGACTTGACTTATCCTATAATTCTTGGTGTAATGCACTACATCCTTAATAAGAGTAGGCCAGTAGTATCACGTAATGATAATACTCTGAGTGGTGGCATGCCATCCTAGGTGGCCACCATAAACACTCATGTAAGACTCTTTAACTGCAAAAGGAATATTTTCAAGGGTGAGGGCACTACATCAACACACCATCAAGACCTATATTGAACAAAATTCCACTAATTATGACATAGTAGATGATGAGCTTATAGATTTAATATCATTTTTATGAAGATGTAGTGTTAGGATAAAATTGGTCTACAAGGTGATGAAAAATGTCTTCATACCAATCAATCTCAAATTCCTCAATAGGATTGACTGATTAGACCATCTCATCAAGAAAGGCATAATTAAAGAGATCCACATTCAACTTGGGTAGTGGACACTTAACGAGTTGGTCATCCACAACCAAGCCCTTAGTGGACATTTGGTTTATGAATCAGAGATCAAACTCATGAAGAAGCATAAGGAACAACATCTTATGATAGTCTTTGAGTTTAATCTGAACTTGGTTGTAACCAGAGAAACCATCCATGAGGGACATGATCTCAAAACCAATAGCATAATCAACAATCTAGTCTATCAAAAGAGTATGAAAGTTATCCTTTACACAAGCCATATTGAGATCCCTAAAGTCAATGTAAATCTATATAGCCCCATTATTTTTTTGAATAGGGAAAATGTTGGAGATCCATTAGGGATAGTCAATAACTTGGATAAAGCCAACTCGGATGACTTTTTTGATTTTTGCTTTTACCAACTGGGACACTCTAAGAGCCATGCGTTATTACTTTTGATTAATAGGATAGGTATCTTTATCCATAACAAGGTTATGCATGACAATGTTAGGATATATTCCTTTCACATCAATGTATTCCCAACTGAATACATCTAAAAAATCATACAAGAATGCAACCAATACATATCATTCCTCAAGATATGAAAGCAAACTACAGACTTAAGGATAAAAGTGGTAATGTAGAAGAAGGAATATTAATATGATGGGTGATGGATAGTTATACAAGGATGGTCACCAACCTTACCCATCCCCTATCGTGCAATCTACCCATGCAAATTTGTTTTCAAAACCATGGATTTTGTATTAAAAATTGCTCAATGTCATTGAAATTGTAACCACTCAGAAAAACCCACAGTCCCCAACAAGTGGTTTGACATATTCCTTGGGTAAGTGGTGTTAGAATTTGAATGGCCAAAAATAACATATTTTTTTTATTTATCTCATATGAAATGAATCTTAGGGATTCACCCCATTGTATAAGTCTCTAGATAAAATTGGTTCATTTCTCTTCAAATTTAAATTTTATTATAGTTAATATAACACAAAAAATATTTTTTTTGTTTCTAATATAATGTACCATGTGTGAAATTTATACAATAATGTGATATATTGATTAAGAGTGAGAATGTTTCATTCAGGTTTTTTTAATTTAATATTATCATAAGTTTTAATAAGAGAAATTAGGTTAATAATAAAAAATTTATGATAATAAGTTTCTTTCTTAATATTTATTACCTCTAACTAAATAAGGATTGGAGAAGGATATTTATTATTTTAATTGGTTATAATTAATTGGTACACAATGGTTTTTTGTAAAGAGTAGCACATGTTAAATAAGTGTCATGGTGTGACTTTAGTACTTACAATTGAGAAAATGAGTTGTAATATAACAATAATAAAGTAAAAAATATTTTCACTCCAAAGCAGGAAACATAGACGTATGTTTAAGATAGAAGGTAGTAATGGAATAGATCAAATGAATTTTGATAATTTTGATAAATCCTAATCAATAGGAGAGGCTATCATACATGAGGGATCATTTTTTTTTTTGGTTTTTATATAAAATGTAGAAGAAATAATAATAGCCTATATCATTTATGAAGGTTTCAAGACATGGATTGTATAACTGGTTAACTGAAATTCGCAAGTCAAGTGAAGGAAAGTTGAAAAATCATAAGTTGAAAAAGGCTAAAATAACATATACCAATGACACATCACACTAAGTAGGGGTAGTATTGGGCATTTCATAAGGGTCATAAATGTCTATTTCTAATCTATGTATTTTTAATAACAACAAGTTATATAAGAAAAAAATCATACAACTATATGCAAGTAAATAAAATTATAGATTAATTGATTTCTTTGTTGGTCCATTTATGAAAAATATATTGTTAGCCTAATTTGTGTGGATGAAATCAATTTTTTTTCACTACTCTGTGTTCCACCCTTTTTTGCGTAGCCTCTTTGGAGTACCATGAATTATGTGGCATCCTATTATGTGGCATTAAAAATTGGTTTCGTAAATATATGAATTGATAAATTGTGGTGAATCAATCAAAAGACATTTGTTTTTTGATTTTTTTAAGACAACCATCCCTTGCCATGTTATTGGCTAAATGTGGACACATATCCTATTGTGAGAGCTCCTCTCATGTGGTGAGAGTGCTAAGTTTGGAAACCATTACTTTATTTTCTTGTAATGACACCATCCTATGACACCCTGGAAAATCATCATTATATATATATATATATATATATATATATATATATATATATATATATATATATATATATATATATATATATATATATATATATATAGTTTAGCCTTAGAAAAAAATGGGAGGATATTTTGCTCTCTGTATCTAGTGAAGGGTTGTAGTAGATCGAGTCGTTATATTATTTTGATTAGCATAAGTAGGTTTTTGAAAGGGCCCAGAACCTTATACAAAAGAGCAGATACAATAATGAAGCCCAACAAAAATAAAAAGAAAAACAAAAAAAGAGCAACTCAGGACTAACCCAAGAATGAGATAAATAGAAAAAAGGTCAAGGACCCCAAGTGTCCTAACAAAAAAAATCACATTTGTTTGAAACCAAATTTCCAATAAAATCAAGGAATTATATGTTTTCATAATGAATTTATAACCATTTTATTGGCATTATTATGTAGGACTCTTTTAAATATTATCTCATAGTAGAGTCAAATAGAAATAATTAGTGTTTCTTTATAGATTTTATATCATTCCATATTCCAATTTATTTCATATATTACTCTATTATGACTTCTATACAAATCTACTTAGTGTTGTTATCAGAGAATAAATTTTATGGCCATCTGACTTTGTTTGCATTTTCATCTTTAAAATACAATCATTTTTTTCCAAGATGTGTTGATAATGACTGTATTAGTTATAAGCTCCAAAACCATCATGGTATGCCCTAATAAACATGCACTTTATGGTCCAGAATATGATATCTGTAGGTATTATATTCTAAGTTATTCTTATTTTTACTTTTTTCTTTTACCTATTTATTTCATAAACAATATTTTAACCATTGTGAGAATACTTCTTTTGTTAAAAGGGTTGTTTATATTATTCATTTATTATTCTCATTTCTCCATCATTTCTATTTTATTCCATCTCTTGCTAAATATGTCCCAATATTTAATTCGTCTATTCAGAAAGAATTTTTTCATATATGTAGTCAAATTATGTGGGAATGGTCTTTTCTATGTTGTTTCAAGAAAAAATATTTAAATAGAAAACTAAATATTAATATTGTAATCGCTCTTGGAGTTTTACATTAACATCCTAAACAAGATAGTCTAATATCACATGTTGTTTTATTCAATTGAAAAAGGTTTTTATTTTTTATTTATATTTTTTAAATATTGACATTATCACTAAATGTAATTTATGTATATCTTCTAACATAATATAGATTGGGTAAAAAATTAATTTTAGTTTCAATACTAATTGGAAAGAATAGACCAATAAAATTACTAGTTTTCTTTTCTGATTGTAAAAACGATGAAAGTTGTGGTAACATATTCCAATAGAAGAAACAATATTCCTATTAAGCACAGTATAAAATGAATCTTTATCCTTCTATTTACTCTAAACATGTGAATAAACCCTAAATAATTTAAAACAAACCATGCATTCTGAAATATGATTTTAAAATTGGAGATAAAAATCCCAAATCCATTAACTAACCTTGGATTCTAACTATACAACTTTATGAAATGCAATGAATATGGAACAATGTCTGTTGATGCAATTTAACGGTGCAAATCAATCCATATTTCCTCTAGTAAATCAGTGGAATCACTTCTAATAGGAACACATAATTGGGAATATAGTTTGGGCTTGTTTTGAATTGAAATCATTCCAAACTGTGGTATAAGGAAAGAAGAGCCTGTGAATGAAGTGGCCATGGAGGTTTGATGTTAAAACCCTTTAAAAGTGTAGTTAATATTAGTAAATGTTATGAAAAGCTAAAAATTTAAGTAACATAATTTTGGTATCCTCTAGAGCAGATGTGAATGTTGTATGCTCAACTAAATTAAACGTGGGTCTACAAGAAAATGTCTGGGAGATGGCAGATCTTGAAATTCCATGGATTATCCATATGACATCCCCAAGGATAATGGCTCTACAAATCAGTCTTGAACCAATACAAAAATTTGTGGTTTTGTAAGTTTTAGGTTCACAAGATCTCATCATGTTAGTAGTGTGTATTCTATCAATTAAATAGCACATTTAAGAGAATGAACCAAATAGCAAAATTTTAATACTAGTTACTTAAATAAATCTTTGTATCCATGGCTGTGCTTATGAATAGTAGCTTTACATTAGTATAAGAGAAAACACACAAGAATTTGAGAACAAAAATCCAGACATGGGAGAAAACCCAAAATGGTTTTGAAATACCCAATTGGTTCGATGGCAGCAATAGACTATTGGTGTCATCACAGTGTCATTACCTCTAATAGCATCGAGGTGACATCCAATTCTCAAAACATGTGTCAATGTCTGCGGTAGTATTTTAGTAAAATTTGCCTGGTAAAAAATGTATATGTTAATACAACTGCCATTGCAACCCGCTAAGATAGTAAAAAATAAAGTTAACCAAACAAGAATTTTAATTGGTTGTAGTTTCTGGAGTTATTCAGTCATCTCTAAATGGAAAAAATAATAAAATATTGCTTGATTTTAGAATTCTTTTGGAAATGGTTTCCATTTATAGCATGAAATGGATTTCTATTGGCAGTCAAACACGATCATCATAGCTTCTTACCTCCACACCGAAACAATAGTACCTTGAATGATAGCTACTAATAAGAACATTAAGGTTTGGTTAGACATTACGATTTTAATATAAAAAAATTTGAATTTTTTTCTTAATAACTTTAAACAAGAAAAATGAGATGACTGATATAATACCGATATTTATTTAATTTTACCAATTATGATTAAGTGATAAAAAATTGGCATTTAAGCAAAAGAATAAAACATGATAAATAAGAGAATTAAGATTTAATGTAATATTTTAAACATATTATAACCTTTTTTTATATTTGTTGTACTTAATTATTATAAACAATTGATTTAAATTAGTATACAAATCTTAAATAAAGTTATGTCGAATACATTAAATGATATTTACTAATGCATTTTACATAAATTTATCTAAGATATTAAAAATATTATGTTTATGAGGTATTATGTTAATAGGAATTTTATAAGCTTAGTAGTGGGGTGGAATGTAATGCAGTGAGTTGTTCACTTTTAAATTTGACTTTAAATTTGGTAGTTATGTATTATATGAAAAAATAAACTTGAAGTTGACGTCGATTTGATTATCACTAGGATTTTTTTATATATTGCTTAAATAAGTTTATCTAAAAATCATAATACTTTGTCTATAAGGGGTAGTTTGGAGTCCCATTTTTTCTATAAATAATTTTTCTTTGAGCTCAATAGATTATTGTGGATATATAGATGTTATTTTTCACTAGTAAATAAAAAATTACAAGGGAATATAATAAATTGATTAACTAATATGGTATATGAAAATTTTGAAATAAGAACGACAAAAAGAAGAGAGTGGAAATGAGTTTTGCTAAGATTTATTCACATTTTTGTGAGTAATAACACCATTAATCTTGGTACGGATCTTAGATATTTTCATTTTTTTATAATTCATGCTTTAATTATGTTGCTTCTACATTTACATAACCTCCTAGGTAGATATCCCTTTTATTTCATGTCCTCATCCTTAGATCATGCACCATTTTCTACATGGAATTCCAAAGAGAGCATTGGAATTTATCTTGAAGGTCTCTCTCTAGGCAACACTCCTACTCCTAAAATCCTCTCTTTTTAAGAAAACCCTAAATTTGATAAATTTTGTAACTATTTTTAGCAATTTACTCTTATAACATATTTTGTTTGTCAACTCGCTACTAAAACTAATTTGAAATAATTGGTCCATATAACTTAGTCATATCATCATGGTGTTAAATATGAGAGAATACAAAATATAGGAAAGGTTTTATATGTTTATTTATTTATTTATATTAATTAATAAGTCTCAAAACCTAGAGCATTATCAGGCCATTATTATGCATGGCCCATAGAATATCCATAACATGTTGGTCACATTATCCAATTGACCCTTATACTTAGTTATCTTAGAGCATGCCAAGCTAAAAAATCTAATTTGGATTGAATTTATAATCCATCCTTTTACCTTGTGTAATTTTGAGCACTTTTTGATTCAACCCAGAGGGTGTTTCATATAGGATTTAATAAGGACAATTGTATGGATCCCAACCTTAGAAACATGCATGCTCATAAGTGGATATCTCAAAATATCTTAAGGAAACAAATGACATCCAATTCAATGATATTATAATAAGGTGTTTTATGTCAAAATTATTAATATATATTTTTACTACGAGGCAATGGATATAATAATAATAATAATAATAATAATAATAATTTCCCATTAATGACTAACTCCAAGCCATCACCATGATGCAAAAATTCTTCTGATTTGAATAAGAACACATTAATATCTTAAAATAGTTGGGTTGCTATTACTAATAAGTTTAAAAAACAAACTTTAAAAACAAAGAAGGCCTAAATCTATGTGTAAAAAACTAAAGGTGGTTCTAAGATGGTAAAAAAATATCCATCCCTTAGCACCCACCACATGGTGTGCCATCTATTATCTACACTCTAAAAATAACATCTTTTTATTTGACTCATTAATCCAACCAGTGGTTTCTCAATAATCATAATGCTCTCTTGAGGTGAATTAACTTGATGTGATAGACCAACTTATTCTATTTGATTAAAACTAAATGTAATGTACTGAGCGTAATCCATATTCATCACCTTAATATGGTGATTACATGTAAAACATGTGGGAGGCCTTTCACTTGAGTTATTTCATAACAGGTACCCATAAATCCTACTTGTAAAATAGTTTATTTTTTGGTTTTGGATAAGGATGATGAGGAAACCACTACACAAATAGAGGTTATTCAATGGCAATGTGTTAACGGAATGTGTGATGACTTATTGAAAATATGATAATTATTTTTAAGGAATAATTGTTAGTTTATTTTTTAACATGTAAATTATTTGCCTATATGAACCTAAGATATATAAATTTGATCTTGCCTCCATCATCTAAATGATTTGGTTAGATCTATTTGTTAGATTTTTTATCATGAGACTGTATGTTGGAGTGCATTTACATAAGTATACATATACTTTTCACAAACCATCATCTACTGGGGGTTGACCTCACTCATCAAGTTGTGTAGTCCCTCTATGACTTTAAAAAACATTTTCATGATTTTTCTAACATTTGTGCCTCTAATGATGTGATTGAAAGTGTGAGTTTTGGAATTGTCTCATTGAATCATTGTGACATGCCAAAATAGATCCTATACATAAAATTTAACATGATTTAATCCATTGAGGACAAGGATGGAGTTCTCCCCCTAAGATGGTGGGCTTAAAAAAGAGAGGTGTGGTTTTACATGCATAAAATAAAGTTGGTTTATTTTATCAATATAACCATCATCACCTTCTTTCCACCTCACCTTAATTTACTTGGTCTAACATACATGAAGGCTTTTATAGAAAGTAAAAATCATTGGATAGTGCTCTCATCTTTAAACAAAACATTTTCTCTCCTACTAATAATTTTGAATACCTTGCTAAGAAACAACAAATTTCTCTCTTCCTTTAACATAGTTTAGGTTTAAAGTCTTATCCAAGAAGAGAAGTGAAAGAATTTAAGTAGGTGTAAAGGTAAAAATGTGATGCCATGATTTGGGAAAAAAATTGTTTACACAATAGTCTAGTGCTTAAGATAAACTAACTCAATTTATCATATTTCTCTTTGCAAGCTATATTTTTAATCCTTTTTTCCATGCCATAGTACATGGTCTATAACATCCTCCCTTTGAAAGGTAAAACATCAAGATTATAGGTTTTGTTTAACAAATAAGGATGCCAAAAGGAAAATGGCAATTCTAAACAAGCTTTACTTCCTTGTTTATATTGACATATTATACTATGAGATGCATTTTACTTATTCTCTAACAACAAGGGTTTCCATTTGATCTTACATCTTAAAAACTAATTATGACTTTCATGGATAACCAAAATTAACCATTCAATTAAAGAGGGGTGGTTTTATCTATGGATTGTCTTGAAAACAAAAGACACTAAGTGGGATGATGAAAGGGACAAAAGAAGATTTACAAAACCAAACAATCTGAGAAAATAAGTTTTGGCTAAATGAGAAAGAAACTGGTAAAATTCAGGACATAAGGAACATTAAGGAAGTTTTATTACCAAATTCTATATTTATCTAATGTTTTGAGATTTCCCTATCAGATCATAGCTTCAATATCAAATTAATTTGCCCCATGATTTCTTGATATCCTATTATGGTTATTCATAGGGTAAGGTCAAAATTTAAAAGTTATACATAATCCAAAATAAAAAATATGTTCTAAGAGTTTACTATTACTTTAAAAGTTTATTGGAATTTATTTTTCAATAGATACGCAAAGATGGAGAAATGTGTTGGTTCCAAATAAAAGTGTAAATATATAATATCATATGCTATTAATTTTAATTCAAGGATATTATTATCTTCTATAATCCCTTACATCATTGTTTAAGACAACAAAAGTGATTGTTCTTTGATAGGAATGGTTGTATAGACATTAAATTTAAATAAAAAACAAAAACCAAACAAAAAATAGAAACACATACGATGTGGAATTCCAACCTAGTGTTAGACCTTCTATAAGAGCTTATCTATGGGTGGTCATAACATTAGCTACAAACCAGAGATGAAAGCAAACTACAAACTTAAGGACAAAAGTGGTAATGTAGAAGAAGGAATATTAATATGATGGGTGATGGATAGTTATACAAGGATGGTCACCAACCTTACCCATCCCCTATCGTGCAATCTACCCATGCAAATTTGTTTTCAAAACCATGGATTTTGTATCAAAAATTGCTCAATGTCATTGAAATTGTAACCACTCAGAAAAACCCACAGTCCCCAACAAGTGGTTTGACATATTCCTTGGGTAAGTGGTGTTAGAATTTGAATGGCCAAAAATAACATATTTTTTTTATTTATCTCATATGAAATGAATCTTAGGGATTCACCCCACTGTATAAGTCTCTAGATAAAATTGGTTCATTTCTCTTCAAATTTAAATTTTATAATAGTTAATATAACACAAAAAATATTTTTTTGTTTCTAATATAATGTACCATGTGTGAAATTTATACAAGAATGTGATATATTGATTAACAGTGAGAATGTTTCATTGAGGTTTTTTTAATTTAATATTATCATAAGTTTTAATAAGATAAATTAGGTTAATAATAAAAAATTTATGATAATAAGTTTCTTTCTTAATATTTATTACCTCTAACTAAATAAGGATTGGAGAAGGATATTTATTATTTTAATTGGTTATAATTAATTGGTACACAATGGTTTTTTGTAAAGAGTAGCACATGTTAAATAAGTGTCATGGTGTGACTTTAGTACTTGCAATTGAGAAAATGAGTTGTAATATAACAATAATAAAGTAAAAAATATTTTCACTCCAAAGCAGGAAACATAGACGTATGTTAAAGATAGAAGGTAGTAATTGAATAGATCAAATGAATTTTGATAATTTTGATAAATCCTAATCAATAGGAGAGGCTATCATACATGAGGGATCATTTTTTTTTTTGGTTTTTATATAAAATGTAGAAGAAATAATAATAGCCTATATCATTTATGAAGGTTTCAAGACATGGATTGTATAACTGGTTAACTAAAATTCGCAAGTCAAGTAAAGGAAAGTTGAAAAATCATAAGTTGAAAAAGGCTAAAATAACATATACCAATGACACATCACACTAAGTAGGGGTAGTATTGGGCATTTCATAAAGGTCATAAATGTCAATTTCTAATCTATGTATTTTTAATAACAACAAGTTATATAAGAAAAAAATCATACAACTATATGCAAGTAAATAAAATTATAGATTAATTGATTTCTTTGTTGGTCCATTTATGAAAAATATATTGTTAGCCTAATTTGTGTGGATGAAATCAATTTTTTTTCACTACTCTGTGTTCCACTCTTTTTTGTGTAGCCTCTTTGGACCACCATGAATTATGTGGCATCCTATTATGTGGCATTAAAAATTGGTTTCGTAAACATATGAATTGATAAATTGTGGTGAATCAATCAAAAGACATTTGTTTTTTGATTTTTTTAAGACAACCATCCCTTGCCATTTTATTGGCTAAACGTGGACACATATCCTATTGTCAGAGCTCCTCTCATGTGGTCAGAGTGCTAAGTTTGGAAACCATTACTTTATTTTCTTGTAATGACACCATCCTATGACACCCTGGAAAATCATCATTATATATATATAGTTTAGCCTTAGAAAAAAATGGGAGGATATTTTGCTCTCTATATCTAGAGAAGGGTTGTAGTAGATCGAGTCGTTATATTATTTTGATTAGCATAAGTAGGTTTTTGAAAGGGCCCAGAACCTTATACAAAAGAGCAAATACAATAATGAAGCCCAACAAAAATAAAAAGAAAAACAAAAAAAGAGCAACTCAGGACTAACCCAAGAATGAGATAAATAGAAAAAAGGTCAAGGACCCCAAGTGTACTAACAAAAAAAATCACATTTGTTTGAAACCAAATTTCTAATAAAATCAAGGAATTATATGTTTTCATAATGAATTTATAACCATTTTATTGGCATTATTATGTAGGACTCTTTTAAATATTATCTCATAGTAAAATCAAATAGAAATAATTAGTGTTTCTTTATAGATTTTATATCATTCCATATTCCAATTTATTTCATATATTACTCTATTATGACTTCTATACAAATCTACTTAGTGTTGTTATCAGAGAATAAATTTTATGGCCATCTGACTTTGTTTGCATTTTCATCTTTAAAATACAATCATTTTTTTCCAAGAAGTGTTGATAATGACTGTATTAGTTATAAGCTCCAAAAACATCATGGTATGCCCTAATAAACATGCACTTTATGAACCAGAATATGATATCTGTAGGTATTATATTCTAACTTATTCTTATTTTTTCTTTTTTCTTTTACCTATTTATTTCATAAACAATATTTTCACCATTGTGAGAATACTTCTTTTGTTAAAAGGGTTGTTTATATTATTCATTGATTATTCTCATTTCTCCATCATTTCTATTTTATTCCATCTCTTGCTAAATATGTCCCAATATTTAATTCGTCTATTCAGAAAGAATTTTTTCATATATGTAGTCAAATTATGTGGGAATGGACTTTTCTATGTTGTTTCAAGAAAAAATATTTAAATAGAAAACTAAATATTAATATTGTAATCGCTCTTGGAGTTTTACATTAACATCCTAAACAAGATAGTCTAATATCACATGTTGTTTTATTCAATTGAAAAAGGTTTTTATTTTTTATTTATACTTTTTAAATATTGACATTATCACTAAATGTAATTTATGTATATATTCTAACATAATATAGATTGGGTAAAAAATTAATTTTAGTTTCAATACTAATTGGAAAGAATAGACCAATAAAATTACTAGTTTTCTTTTCTGATTGTAAAAACGATGAAAGTTGTGGTAACATATCCCAATAGAAGAAACAATATTCCTATTAAGCACAGTATAAAATGAATCTTTATCCTTCTATTTACTCTAAACATGTGAATAAACCCTAAATAATTTAAAACAAACCATGCATTCTGAAATATGATTTTAAAATTGGAGATAAAAATCCCAAATCCATTAACTAACCTTGGATTCTAACTATACAACTTTATGAAATGCAATGAATATGGAACAATGTCTGTTGATGCAATTTAACGGTGCAAATCAATCCATATTTCCTCTAGTAAATCAGTGGAATCACTTCTAATAGGAACACATAATTGGGAATATAGTTTGGGCTTGTTTTGAATTGAAATTATTCCAAACTGTGGTATAAGGAAAGAAGAGCCTGTGAATGAAGTGGCCATGGAGGTTTGATGTTAAAACCCTTTAAAAGTGTAGTTAATATTAGTAAATGTTATGAAAAGCTAAAAATTTAAGTAACATAATTTTGGCATCCTCTAGAGCAGATGTGAATGTTGTATGCTCAACTAAATTAAACGTGGGTCTACAAGAAAATGTCTGGGAGATGGCAGATCCTGAAATTCCATGGATTATCCATATGACATCCCCGAGGATAATGGCTCTACAAATCAGTCTTGAACCAATACAAAAATTTGTGGTTTTGTAAGTTTTAGGTTCACAAGATCTCATCATGTTAGTAGTGTGTATTTTATCAATTAAATAGCACATTTAAGAGAATAAACCAAATAGCAAAATTTTAATACTAGTTACTTAAATAAATCTTTGTATCCATGGCTGTGCTTATGAATAGTAGCTTTACATTAGTAAAAGAGAAAACACAAAAGAATTTGAGAACAAAAATCCAGACATTGGAGAAAACCCAAAATGGTTTTGAAATACCCAATTGGTTCGATGGCAGCAATGGACTATTGGTGTCATCACAGTGTCATTACCTCTAATAGCATCGAGGTGACATCCAATTCTCAAAACATGTGTCAATGTCTGTGGTAGTATTTAAGTAAAATTTGCCTGGTAAAAAATGTATATGTTAATACAACCGCCATTGCAACCCGCTAAGATGTAAAAAATAAAGTTAACCAAACAAGAATTTTAATTGGTTGTAGTTTCTGGAGTTATTCACTCATCTCTAAATGGAAAAAATAGTAAAATATTGCTTGATTTTAGAATTCTTTTGGAAATGGTTTCCATTTATAGCATCAAATGGATTTCTATTGGTAGTCAAACACGATCATCATAGTTTCTTACCTCCACACCGAAACAATAGTACCTTGACTGATAGCTACTAATAAGAACATTAAGGTTTGGTTAGACATTACGATTTTAATAAATTTATTTTTGAATTTTTTTCTTAATTACTTTAAACAAGAAAAATGGGATGACTGATATAATACCGATATTTATTTAATTTTACCAATTATGATTAAGTGATAAAAAATTGGCATTTAAGCAAAAGAATAAAACATGATAAATAAGAGAATTAAGATTTAATGTAATATTTTAAACATATTATAACTTTTTTATATATTTGTTGTATTTAATTATTATAAATAATTTATTTAAATTAGTATACAAATCTTAAATAAAGTTATGTCGAATACATTAAATGATATTTACTAATGCATTTTACATAGATTTATCTAAGATATTAAAAATATTATGTTTATGAGGTATTATGTTAATAGAAATTTTATAAGCTTAGTAGTGGGGTGGAATGTAATGCAGTGAGTTGTTCACTTTTAAGTTTGACCTTAAATTTGATCGTTATGTATTATATGAAAAAATAAACTTGAAGTTGACGTCGATTTGATTATCACTAGGATTTTTTTATATATTGCTTAAATAAGTTTATCTAAAAATCATAATACTTTGTCCATAAGGGGTAGTTTGGAGTCCCATTTTTTCTATAAATAATTTTTCTTTGAGCTCAATAGATTAGTGTGGATATATAGATGTTATTTTTCACTAGTAAATAAAAAATTACAAGGGAATATAATAAATTGATTAACTAATATGGTATATGAAAACATTGAAATAAGAACGACAAAAAGAAGAGAGTGGAAATGAGTTTTGCTAAGATTTATTCACATTTTTGTGAGTAATACCACCATTAATCTTGGTACGGATCTTAGATATTTTCATTTTTTTATAATTCATGCTTGAATTATGTTGCATCTACATTTACATCACCTCCTAGGTAGATATCCCTTTTATTTCATGTCCTCATCCTTAGATCATGCACCATTTTCTACATGGAATTCCAAAGAATTTATTGTAAACAATGTTTTCAAAGAGAGCATTGGAATTTATCTTGAAGGTCTCTCTCTAGGCAACACTCCTCCTCCTAAAATCCTCTCTTTTTTAGAAATCCCTAAATTTGATAAATTTTGTAACTATTTTTAACAATTTACTCTTATAACATATTTTGTTTGTCAACTCCCTACTAAAACTAATTTGAAATATTTGGTCCATATAGCTTAGTCATATGATCATGGTGTTAAATATGAGAGAATACAAAATATAGGAAAGGTTTTATATGTTTATTTATTTATTTATATTAATTAATAAGTCTCAAAACCTAGAGCATTATCAAGCCATTATTATGCATGGCCCATAGAATATCCATAACATGTTGGTCACATTATCCAATTGACCCTTATACTTCATTATCTTAGAGCATGCCAAGCTGAAAAATCTAATTTGGATTGAATTTATAATCCATCCTTTTCCCTTGTGTAATTTTTAGCACTTGTTGATTCAACCCATAGGGTGTTTCATATAGGATTTAATAAGGACAATTGTATGGATCCCAACCTTAGAAACATGCATGCTCATCAGTGGATATCTCAAAATATCTTAAGGAAACAAATGACATCCAATTCAATGATATTATAATAAGGTGTTTTATGTCAAAATTATTAATATATATTTTTACTACGAGGCAATGGATATAATAATAATAATAATAATAATAATAATAATAATAATAATAATAATAATAATAATAATAATAATAATAATAATTTCCCATTAATGACTAAGTCCAAGCCATCCCCACGATGCAAAAATTCTTCTGATTTGAATAAGAACACATTAATATCTTAAAATAGTTGGGTTGCTATTACTAATAAGTTTAAAAAACAAAATTTCAAAACAAAGAAGGCCTAAATCTATGTGTAAAAAACTAAAGGTGGTTCTAAGATGGTCAAAAAATATCCATCCCTTAGCACCCACCACATGGTGTGCCATCTATTATCTACACTCTAAAAATAACATCTTTTTATCTGACTCATTAATCCAACCAGTGGTTTCTCAATCATCATAATTCTCTCGTGAGGTGAATTAACTTGATGTGATAGACCAACTTATTCTCTTTGATTAAAACTCAATGTAGTGTACTAAGTGTAATCCATATTCATTAGCTTAATTTGGCAATTACATGAAAAACATGTGGGAGGCCTTTCACTTGAGTTATTTCATAACATATACCCATAAATCCTACTTGTAAAATAGTTTCTTTTTTAGTTTTGGATAAGGATGATGAGGAAACCAATACACGAATAGAGGTTATTCAATGGCAATGTGTTAATGGAATGTGTGATGACTTATTGAAAACATGATAATTAGTTTTAATGAATAATTGTTAGTTTATTTTTTAACATTTAAATTATTTGCCTATAAGAACCTAAGATATATAAATTTGATCTTGCCTCCATCATCTAAATGATTTGGTTAGATCTATTTGTTAGATTTTTTATTCATGAGAATGTATGTCGGAGTGCATTTACATAAGTATACATATACTTTTCACAAACCATCATCTACTGGGGGTTGACCTCACTCATCAAGTTGTGTAGTCCCTCTATGACTTTAAAAAACATTTTCATGATTTTTCTAACATTTGTGCCTCTAATGATGTGATTGAAAGTGTGAGTTTTGGAATTGTCTCATTGAATCATTGTGACATGCCAAAATAGATCCTATACATAAAATTTAACATGATTTAATCCAGTGAGGATAAGGATGGAGTTCTCCCCCTGAGATGGTGGGCTAAAAAAAGAGAGGTGTGGTTTTACATGCATAAAATATAGTTGGTTTATTTTATCAATATAACCATCATCACCTTCTTTCCACCTCACCTTCATTTACTTGGTCTAACATACATGAAGGATTTTAAAGAAAGTAAAAATCGTTGGATAGTGCTCTCATCTTTAAACAAAACATTTTCTCTCGTACTAATAGTTTTGAATACCAACTCAACACTAAGGATGGAGTTCTCATTATTGTTTCTAGATAGTCTCTATATGTTTTAATATGTATGATGGGAAGGTTTATTCAAATACATAAATAAATAATATGTGGTTAATCTAGGAAACAATAAAACTATAGTAGTTGATTTTTAGTTGTAGTAGGTGCCTTCGTTGTAACATTGGTCCTGTAAGCTATCTCTTTTGATTTATGCCTTTTATATGGTGACTTAACTTGACTCTTAGTAGGTGACACAGTTGGTTAAACATTATTATTAAATTCCCATATTTGTAATTTCATTTTTGTCTATTTTATTTATAATTTCCTCTTGTGTAACCTTATTATGAGTAACTTCATTCTTAGGTGAAAGTGGTGTTTAACTGTTAGAATTTATTTCCTTGTAAGATTCATAATTGAGATCAAAGGAATAATTTAAAATATCCACGTAAAGTATCTTAAAAAATGGATAGGAATTATGGAGTGATATTTATTTAAGTGGAGAGATACTAATTTTAGTAAGGAAAATCTACTTTTAAAACATGAATGTTTGATACGTTAAAGATTGTAACATATTATTAAATCGTAGAATGTAATTTTAAATAATTTGATCAAGACCTTGATTTATATTTCATAGATGTTCCAATGTGATTATTTATCATATTTTTGACATCTTTTGTTATTCATCCCCTTAACCTTATGTTGAATGAAATTGAGAC
This sequence comes from Torreya grandis, assembly GCA_037957365.1. Taxonomy (NCBI): domain Eukaryota; kingdom Viridiplantae; phylum Streptophyta; class Pinopsida; order Cupressales; family Taxaceae; genus Torreya; species Torreya grandis. The sequence goes on along the minus strand of JARHVA010004272.1, from coordinate 1,612,801 downwards.
TAAAATTTATTGGATCAAACACGTCAATGAGGAGGCAAGCGAGATCCAAATGCTCATAAGAAACCATGTCATATTCCAAGGAATAGCTAGGACCTTCTTGAAGTTTCAATTGTTGAATGTAAATTTTTATTTAATCATTCAATAAATATGTATAGTTTAATAATTAATTTAATTTTTTGAGATTTTAACATGTAGTACATTTATTTTTGTACATTTTTTTAAACTTTATTTATTTTAATTCCATATAGGTTAATGAGACTCAATTTGCCTCACACACACTCGTCTTGAGAGGCCAAGGAGT
>JARHVA010004272.1:1530000-1607500 GCA_037957365.1 Torreya grandis | reverse complement strand
CACCTAAAAAAACATCTATCTTCTTCTATCACTAATTGGATAAAAATATTTGAAAATCTTAGAGAATAAGATATTTGTGATGGGGCCTACAATGAAGTAGAGAACAACAAAAAATATGATATATGTCACACCTTTAGACAATAAAAATATTTAACTCAATTTTTGGTGTAGTTTGAATATCATTCAAACCAATTCAATGTGATGAATGTCTAATATAATATTATGTGATTCAATAAATCCTGCAATGATTTATTGATTTCCTATAGAATTTTTATGAATGCTGAACTATTTCTCCAATGATTACTTGGCATACTTATTTATCTCTTCTTCACAAATGACTTAAAATGCCCATGTATTTATTAAAAAAAGAAATTAAAATTAACACCAGTATATTGGTGCCCCAACTGACATCCAACATTCATAAAGGTGAAAAAGGTAAAAATAAGATCATATCAGAAGGGATAGAAGGGACCACATAAACATTATAGGAGTGTTCTAACACTTCATACAATTAAAATAGTGTTGTTATAATTTTAACATAAGGCCTTGGGTGGGACAAAGAGATAGGATTGAGAAGGGGGAATCTAGATGGTGTTGGGAGAAGGTAAAGGGACCATCAAAAGCGTTAACAATGCAAATAATGCCTAATTTGGACCAATACCTTATAAGTACACAAACTAATCTGAACCACATAACCCTTGAAGGATACTTGTATGATAATCCTATAAATCAACTACATAATTATGACTTATAGAACATGGATTATAAATATTATAATAATAAATCAAAATGCATTCAAATGCATAATATTTTGCAAAATAGGTCGACTTCTAGATTTAATTAGAAATAATAAGGTAAATTACATAGGCATACAATATTCAAGAAGGTTGAGAATAAGTATTCTCATGAATAAAAATGGGAAGGTACTTCCAAACTAGTTTTCCCACACTTCCATGAAATAATACAATTGATGAATTCAAACCTCAATTTTCAAGACATGCTAACATTTGTCCTTTTGATCTCTAGGATATTGTGAATCAATGATACCCTAAGGATTGACTAGATTATAATATACATATATTATAAAAGAGGATGATTACAAACTATTTATCTTCTACCTAATTGACGATTCACCTTCCTTAAAATGTGATGATTATGCTTTTGGTCTAGTAATGCTCTAACAAATGCTTTGATATGGTGTAAACTAAGTAGCACATGTCATCCCATAAAAAATGATGAGTTGTCATGTGGTTATAGGTTTTGAATAGTATTATATGGATTTAGAGAGTTGTGTGGTATATGTTTAGGCATTGTTAAAGTGTGAAAGGTAATCATCAGGCGAGTCATGAAAGATGTCATGAGGTTAGATAACACAAAGTCTTCAAGAGTGAGTTGATGATACATATACATGCAAATCATTTGTCATTCCCTAATATGTTACTTTAAAATTTGTAGAGATAATTTTTTCTTTTAGTTTTTAAACATGTAATTATGGAATTAAAAAAGATTGTCTAAAGAAGTAAGATCAATACCTTTTTATGACATCAAGTAAAAAAATTGTAGACTCAAATAGTTTGTCATTGTACTTGACTATTTTAGCATGTTAGCTGACAGTTTTTATTCAAATTGAACAACTTTGATAAAGTTAGTAAGTATGGGCTAGAAGGTACATAAGATTCATAATAACAAATAGATAGACATTATGTGTATGCATTTAGGAATATTGTTGGATTTATAAATAGTTATTTAGGTTTTCAAGTCCAAATGTTTAAATTGTTAGTTTATGGATTGTAAAAATGATAAATTAGAATGAATGACATAAATTTATCTCAAATATTTTATTTCCAAATCAATACCTAATAATAATGTTGGTTGTGAACTACTTATTTTTAATAAACATATAAAAGGAAAATTATTGTTCATTTAAAAGTTTATTACAAAAGAAGTGTGAGAAACTAAATGTTCATTTTAATTCATGTATTTCTCAAACATTTGATATAAAAAATTTGTTAAAAAAAACTAAAATCATCAAAGGTTTTTCAGGAGGCATTTTATGAGTACATTACTAGAGTTGAATATAACTTCATAAGATGTTCCATCAAAATATCGATTATGTTTTATATAAAATGAATTAAAGGTTTTTTATAATATTAATTATTCTTCTATAATATGATATAAATTTGATAGACATCTGATGTTTCATTCGATGAAATATCTAACAAATAGTATGTCGATTCCTATAACGAATATAAAAAAATGGTTATGGCATTCAGACACCATTTAATTGGAGTTACTCCTATAACTATCTACCTTTTATTCTTAGTTTTAGTAAGAGGAGCATATACACTTGCTACTATGTTATATTTATAATCCAAACTCAATTAAAACTCTTTTAACTTTCATTTTCTCATCCATCTCTCTAAATAAAAATATGCATTTTATTTTTCCCATTCATATGCATATATTTTGAAAGTACATATATATATATAATTTCATATGAATTAGTGATAGTATGGGGCATACATCTCCTAGTGAGACTCCCCCACCACTTCCTCGCCTCCTCTACACCCGCTCCCCCTTCTCCCTTCCCTCTCGCCCTATCCACCCACCTTTTTTAATGAATAGATTAATATTTTGTTATTAGTTAATAAGTGTATACGATCAATTTGGTTATAAATTTTATTCTTAAAATATTTTTATAACATATTTATGTATATCATTATCTTGAAGTACAAACTTATAAGCACATGATTGTATTTATTCTTCTTCTTTGTGTTAACCAATGGCCTAGTTTTCTTTTGCTTGTCATTTTATTGTGATAATGATCCTAATTTCTCTCTCCTAAGTTTTTTTTGTTCTTATTTATTATTACTTGAATAAAATGATAGTTCATTTATTATGAGAACATTATATTCTTCTTGAAAGTTAGAATTAAAGGAGATGCAGTCTTTTCACAATTCATAACTTTTGAAATAGAAAATTTGTTTTAAAATGAACATATCATGCGCTGAAATGACTAATGACAAAATATGATGTTAAAATACTATGAACATATTTTAATTATCATATAATACAAATTTGGTTTATGAGTTGTGAAAATGAGTAATCAAATATTAGTAACAACTCCAATCACTAAATAGTTTGGTTCACTCGATTAACTAATGTGTAATAATGGTGTTGCATATTTTATTGAATTAACATATAAGTATGATTACAATAAAAAAATACTATACTAGGTTTTAGATATCTTGATCTCCTTTAGAATAATATAACAATTTTCAATCATGTTATTTAAGAAAAAATGGGAATATTTTTATTTTATTGAATGGTAGAATATTTGACTAGGAGTTTTGGATAGAAATTGGATCTTTCAATTCCAAGGAATTAATCTCCAAAATAAAATACAAGCAATCAATTTTTGAAACTTATAAATATAGTAATTGTAAGATAAACAATCGTGAACCCATAGTCTATGTGGCCAGTTAGTAATTATTCATTGTTTTTGAGCTACAACAATCTTTGACAAAGGTTGGCTTCCTTATACTAACACTACCAAATTTATAGATGCATAAATAGAATAAAAAATTTGATTTAATGCTCATCCGAATAAAAGGTAACATAATAATTATTCATATAAATCTAATATTAATCATCTCACCATATGTAAAAGGTAATTAATTCATCTTTACAAATAGAATTTCTCATCCGCACGTAAGTTCAAACTAAGGGCAGAAAAATAACCAAAAAATCTGATCTAAGTGATTCAATAATACATAATAGCATTTATTTATGAAATAAACTAACACTACAAATTTTAAAATGAAAATAGTAAAAGCTAAGGCTATAATTTATTGTTGAAACCATTCATAAATCCTAAAAGTTGTAAGGGAGAAAGAAGAATCTTACTATAGAGCTTAAAGATCAATATATACAATAAAAATTAATGTCAATGGAATTATAGTTTACCACATGCAAAAATGTGTACCATAAAAATATAATGCATATGATAAGTTTTGGCCTATAATGGAAAATAGTATCCTCATGTCAAATGATATGCATATTCTTGAATCAATGATTCATAATATTCTCTATGGAGATGATACTTATCCTTGCACCCCATATTACTTATCACATTTGTGCGAGGGATCCAACAAAATTTAAGACTATATAATGAGGAAATACTCTCACAAATTCTTTAAACAATGATAAGTAGATTTATTTCTTCTCCATCCAAAAATGAGCATTATTTATTGATAGCATAACAAAGGCTACTACACATTAGATCGAGTAGGATATAGAGAGATTAATAGTGAGGGGGAACTCAATCAATTGAAGAGCTCAAACAATATATTGAATCTTCAATCAATATCCAAGTGGATGCCCATGATCGTCTTTAATTTTCCTTAATGGGATTAAGCCCATTGAATGCTTCCACTGAGGTTGCTTCCTTATAATATAAGATATATATTCCATAATGACTCTCTGCTATTGATCTAAAAAAGATCAACAAAAAGTGTAACATTTGGGGTATGTAAGCATTATGATTCCCCAACCCTTTGATCCTCATCCATCCTAAAAGGTGGCATTTGATCAGATAGCATGTAAGGTTGCGTGACATAATGATTTTTATTTAAATTATGTTTCATTGCTTGCCTCTACCAAAATGCTTTATTAAAGGGTAGTCTCCTTATTGTATTACTTAAAATTATTTATTGAATGTTTTCTCCTTAGTATATTACTCATATGACATAGAGCATTTTGATTTATACTAGCATCATTTGATCTAAGAGCATCAACAATACGGGGAATATTTATACGCTATCACATTCTTATTATTCATAGAAATCTCAATCTCCATTCATTTTGGAAGGGGATTCTAGATCAGATGGTGAAAAAAACATTTGACATAATCCCATCATTACCTTAACTTGGATGATCTACTAACCTTATGATCTAACCACCATGAAATTGAAAACAAGCAAGTACCTAAAGTTATGGTGATTTGTGATTCAAGGCCCTGTCATTAAGCTTACAGGTTCTATTTGAAAATATATGATAATGCATTTAGAAAATCATAGAAATAAATACATGCTTTATTACGTAAATGTTTTTTAGTGGTACATCAATATACTCAACGTGGAGGTTAGATGGTAGTAGCTTTCAATAACACCATCAATTTGGTAAAGTATTCATTATTTAAAAATAAACAATTTCAAGGTATAACATATGAAAATAACATATGTTTTTAATTTACAAGAATGTATATGGATTTGACATAATCCCTTCATTACATTATCTTGGATGATCTATAAGCCTTAAGAACTAAGCATCATAAAATTAACAACAGAGAAGCACCCAGAGATGTGGTGATTTATGCTTCAAGGCAAAGCCTACCATTAAGGTTCTAGGCTTCATTTGAACATATATATGATAATGCCTTAATAAAATTATAGAAATAAAGACATGCTTTAAAAGGGAACTTTATTTAGTACTACATCAATATTCTTAGTGTGGAGGTTGAATGGTACTAGGTTTGACTAACACCATCAATTCATCATTTCATGGTACAATATATGAAAATAACATATGTTCTTGATATAAAAGAATGTATATAATGGTTTTCATGATCAATGGATATTTTATGGGAGCCTAAAGCAATTTAAATTACCAAAGGATGGTCTATAATGTAATTAGGATTGTTCTTTCCATAGATAATGTACACTATGCATGCATCTGTTAACCACAAAATATACTAAGAGGGGGGGGGTGAATCGGTACATTATATATCTTTTTAATTAATCAAATTCATTTTCTTTAACCACTTAACCACACATTCAAGATATGTAATAAAATTGAAATAATAATATATACCACATGAGAGAGAGAGAGAGGAGAGAGAGAGAGAGAGAGAGAGAGAGAGAGAGAGAGAGAGAGAGAGAGAGAGAGAGAGAGAGAGAATATTTTATGTGGAAACCCAAAGTGAAAATAGAGAGAGAGAGAGAGAGAGAGAGAGAGAGAGAGAGAGAGAGAGAGAGAGAGAGAGAGAGAGAGAGAGAGAGAGAGAGAGAGAGAGAGAATATTTTTATGTGGAAACCCAAAGTGCAAAGAGAGAGAGAGAGAGAGAGAGAGAGAGAGAGATAGAGAGAGAGAGAGAGAGAGAGAGAGAGAGAGAGAGAGAGAGAGAGAGAGAGAGAATATTTTTATGTGGAAACTCAAAGTGCAAAAAACCGTAAAGAAAAATCTCAAGTAGATGAATGAGCACCACCTCAAATTAGAAAGTTTGTAATGACCAACTTGTGGGATCACCAACCCCTTTGCTGAGAACTAACACACTCACTATTTATGAGAACCAACCCATAGGATCACCAAACCCTTGAAAATATTTTTGAACACCAACCCACAAGAGCACCAACCAATCTTGTATATAAAATACAACTATCTCTCAATGTTACTTACTCAACAAATGATATAAATATACAATATGTCCTACTTTTCTCTCTTTGAAAACAAATAAAAACCATGCACTCTATTACATATTTTAAATGGCTTTTCAAGTCTTTATTTATAGCTTTCCAAATGACCTTTCGCATTCACCTTTTATGACCCTTCAATCCTTATGAAAAATGGCACCAAATTTACATGACCCTTCATATCCTTACATTTGAAAAGTCATATGGTGACCATTCATAAGCAAAAGTGTCCTTTTCTCATTTATCTTTACTTTGGTGAATTTTCATATTCCTAAAAGTGTCCCTCCATGGAAAAATATTCCATATCCTCTTTTGTATTCACATAGTGACTCTTAGAATTCCTCAAGATGACTCTTCATTAGAAAATGCGTCTCATTCCTCTTTTGTCTTTTACCCCATGGCCCTTTGATTTCTCTATGGGCCCTCTTTTGACTTATATGCACCAAAAAATATATTCATTAATAGTAAATAAATATTAACACATATTAGCCAAGATATGAATATTAAAAATACCATTAAATGCAATGGGGCCTTTATCACCAATAATGTTAGACCTTTGATATCAATGACAATACTTGAAATAATCTCCCTCTTTGTCATTGATGGCAACATCAAACTGAAACTACCAAATATTTAAACTTGTACATACTACCATCTCAAAAACATACAATAACTCCCCCTTTCTGTAACAACCTATGCATGTTCCTTGTTCTTCTCCCCTTTTGACATCCATGGCAACAAGCCTACCTAAAGCTAACAATTAGCTCCCCCTCAACTATTTTTAAACCTCAATGAGAGGAAGTAAAATAAATTACTCCCAAGTTCTCTCGTAAATATTCAAATGTGTCTTTTGGTAGTTATTTTATGAAAATATCTATAATCTAATATGTAGTACTGATATATTCCATCTTAACCTATAGATCTACAACCTGCTCTCTCAAAAAAAGATATCTAATAGGAATATGTTTTGTTCTTGAATGCATCACTAGATTCTTCAAATTATTAATAGCACTTGTGTTGTCACAAAATACAGAAATAGATTTGCCATATATTACTTTGATATCTTACAAAGTTTACTTCATCCAAAGCACTTGAGTACAATGCAATACCGTCGCAGTATATTCTGCTTCAACTGTAGAAAGCGATACTAAATTTTGCTTTTTCCTTAGCCATGATACTAAGCTATCACCAAGGAAAAAAGCTCCTTAACTTTTACTTCTTCTATCATCCAAATAATCTACCAATTAAATATGTATAAGCAACCAAAGTGAAATCTATACCTGTGGGATACCACAATCTATAATCTAAGTCCCTTTTATATATTTGAATATTCTTTTCACCAACTAAACATGACTATCTTTTGGAGCTGACTGATATCTTGCAATCATACCTAATACATGCATGATGTTTGGCCTCGATGCTATTAAATATAAAAGACTACCAATCATAGATCTATATAAAGATTGATCTATAACAGGGGAATCTTCATCATTTTTCACCTTATTTCCTATACTTATTAGTGTGCCAACTGGTGCACAATCCTCAAAACCAATTTTTTTAACATTTCCTTGGTATATTTACTTTTAGATATGAAAATTCCTTTATCTGACTGAAATATTTACAATCCTAAGAAAAATGACAATTCTCCAAGCATAGACATTTCAAGTTCTTTTTTCATATTATCAAAAAATTCTTTTATCATATTTTTAATGTTTCCTCCAAAAATTATGTCTTCAACATATACCACAACAATCAATTGATTCTCACCTCCTATTTTGATATAGAGATTACTATCAACAAATCCTCTCTTGAAACCTTGATCTTACAGGTACTTATCAATTCTTGCATACCATGTTCTATGAGCTTATTTCAATCCATACAATACTTTATTTAATTTGCATACATAGATACTAGTATTTTAGAGAATAAATCCCTCAAACTACTCAATTTATCCCTCTTCTTCTAGATTCCCATTTAGAAAGATTGGTTTGACATCTATCTGAAACACATTGAAAATTTTTAACACTACACATGCAAGGAACATTATAATAAACTCTAGCCTTGCTACTGATTCAAAAGTTTTTTCAAAATGTATTCCCTCCATCTGAGCATATCCTTTACATACCAATCATAATTTAATCTTGGTCAGTTCTCCATTTTTATTCAACTTATTTCTGTAAACCTATTTTGTTCCTATCACATTGTGATCTTTTGGTCTAGGCACTAATTCCCAAGTATCATTCTTTTCTATTTGATTTAATTATTCATCCATTACCTTAACCCAATGCCTTTCATGTCTAGATTTAAAAAAAATTCAAGGCTGAATTTGGGATAATAAATTTTTTTAACTTGCTCAGATTCAATTACCATCATTCATCTAGTGTGAATTCCTTCATTTATTTCTTTGACAATGTCACATTAATTATGATTTTCATGAACATATTTGGATGTATTTTTGGTGTCATTATTCTCCTTCTTCTCATCTTCATTTGATTCTTTAAAATATTCCTCTTCAATTATTTTAGGAATATCTATTGGATCACTGATTCTTTGTGTTTCATCTTCTTCTATCCTGACACTTGCACTTTCAAAAAAAAATTGGTTCTTTTATTATAACATTTATAAGCTTGAATTTTATAAGAATAACTAAGAAATATACCTTCATCTTCTTTAGATTCAAACTTAACAAGTTTTTCATCGATTCTCTTTATAAATCATCTATTGTTGAAAACTCTAAAATAATTAACTATTACTAGTTTATCTTTCCATAGCTCATAAGGAGTCTTGTCACTATTAAATCTCAATAATGCTCTATTTTGAATATGTACTACTATAGCAACTGCCTCTGTCTATTTTTATCTGCTATCTTAGATTCATTTAGCATTATCCTCGTCATCTCCTTAGCTATTCTATTTTTCTATTTAACTACTCTATTTTGTTGTAGAGTTCTAGATGTTGAATAATATCTATTTATTCCATGGTATTCATATAACTCAATAAATTGATCTAATATGAATGCTCCTCCTCAATCTAATCTTAGACACTTAATCTTCAAACTATTTTTATTCTCAACTAATGCTTTGAATGTTTTAACATGTCTTCTAATTTTTTATTTAAAAATATTACCCAAGTTATACGTGAAAAATTATCCATAAGTAACATAAAATATTTCTCACGAGTAATTTAATTTGTCATAGGTCTACATAGATCAGTGTGAACAAGCTCTAGCATCTAAGTGGTCGAGTACTCTTTTGTTTTGAATCACCTTCTAACCTCATTACCATGCTAACAAGTTCACAAAGCATGTTAGATGGCTTTGTAATCTTTAAAAGATTTTTGACTAATTGCTTCTTATTGATGTTGATAAGATTTTAAAAATTTATGTGTCCCATTCTCATGTGCCATAGTCAATTTTATTTAATCTAACTCAAACAACATCTTTGACCTTTGATGTCTAATAGCATATACAAATTATTATTTGTTCTCTAAGCATTTGTAACATCTAAATATTTTCTCTTAATTTTACAACCTTATACATAAAAATTTACTATGTGCCCCTGATCATATATTTAACTTACACTCAAAAGATTATGCTTAAGACTTTATACTTACAAAACATTTTCAATTTTAGTTCTACCATTATCCAAACTTAGTGTACTTTTTTGAACAATTCTAGCAGTAGTATTATCTCTAAATTTCACTATGTCACCATTGATCTTATTTAATGTTATGAACTTGATTTTGTCTCCTATCATGTGCCTCGAGCATCTACTATCAATGAACCATGGTTTTTCTTCATTTCTTGCATACAAAGTTGTATACACAAACATAGATTTTTTAGGTTCTTTTTTCTGCCATGAACCTATCTAAACTTTATTCTTGATGAATGGAGCCTTAAAGTTTTTATCTTTCTTGATTGACTCAAACACACTTCTAAAATATTGCGGTATGTATTTGAAGTTGTTTCACTTGTAACATATTATGGCCTCTTCATTAAAGATTCATTAAAGTTGTGGCTTTTGCTTGAGTTTGCATGACTTTCCTTCTCCTTATTTTTGAAATTGTTAACCCTTTTTCGACAGTGCATTTTCTTATGACCATATCTATTACAATAAAAATAGTAACCATAAATATAGAACCTGTTAGTGTATCTTTGATCTAATTACCTTTTGTAGCTATATTCCCTTCAAACTTCTTTATTTGAGATGTCCTCTGTATTCCTAACTTCTTCCCTTTTTATTTCTTTTTTTGTAAGAGCTTCAACATAGCTCTTTTCTTTTTCATTATCGATGAAAGTAGTCGCCTCCCCTTTCTATTTTTAAAATCCAATACCTATCTTATTTGACATTAATCTTTGATTTTCTAATATCATATTCAAAATATTAGTGTTATTCTCAAATTTTGAATCATTGGCTACTCATTCATTGATTGCTTTATGTGCTTTTTCAAGATCAGCTTTTAAAAAATAAATTTTTATAACATACCTTTCACATTATTTGCTTACTATTTTCAACTATACTGTTAGATCTTTTTTATTCTTCTTGGCCTTTTCAAAATTTACTTGTAGATCTTCAATTATTTTCTTTGACTCCTTTTCATTTTCCTCGATTTGGAACTTTAATCTTTGATTCTTCTTTTCAAGATATTTTAACTCTTCTAAGGCACAAACGAGTTCTCCTCACAAATTCACTTTGGCTTCATCCTATTTTTCTTCTTGATCATCTATATTTTTACTTGTCGAGGTATATTTATGTATGGTCATGAATAGAATCTCTTCTTCTTCTAAATCACTAACTCCACTATCTTCAGCTGAGATAGGATCTTTAGAATACAAACTCTTCTTCTCGAATCCCTTCTTGAATTTTATTTTGAAATTTTTCTTGTATGTAGACTTTCTTTCTTCATTATCACCATTACCCTTATCTAGGTACTTAGCTATAAAATATCCAATCTTTTCATAATTAAAATATTTGAAAGGTAATTTTCATTGATATTTACTTGTACTCTTTTTTGGCTTGTGAATGAGTAGAGCTCCAATGTCATCGTCATCATCGCTTCAACTGTCACTTGATTCTTGAATCTTAGCCTTCTCTTTCTTTAATGTCTTGAAAGTATCTTCTCTCTTAGAGAGTTTCTCTTGTTCAGTTCGTATCTCATATGCCATAAGAATACCATGTAGCTCATCCATCTTTAGCTTGGCTAAATTCATTATCTCTTCAATTGCCAAAACTTTTACATCATAACTCAATGCTAGATATCTCAAAACTTTTTGAATCACAATCAATTCTTTTAAATTTTCTTCAAGACCTTGAATCTGAATAGCTATTTGATCAACCCATAAAAGATAACTTGCTATAATTTCTTTCTCTTCCATCTTCAAACTCTCAAACTATCTTCTGAAGGTCTAAATCTTAACTTGTTGAACCTTTCCATCACCTTTGTAAATATTCTCAAGTTTTACCTAAGTTTCATGAGCAGATTTACATTGCATAACATTAACAAATTATGACTCACATAAACTATACAAAATAGCATTTAATGCTTTAACATTATTTTCACTTGCCTTCTTTTCTGTTGGAGTAGTTACAAGTGTCTGTGGCTCTTCATATTCCTCCACCATTGTTTGCCATATGTCGAATCCAAGGGTAATCAAATAAGTCTTCATAAAAATATAATTTGTCACATCAAATAAAAGTGCCTTATTTGTAGAAAAATGTTCGTGTGATCTAGCCATCATGCTTTCCTAATCTACCTTCAAGCTGTAAAACATTTTCCAAAGGACCCTGCTCTAATAACAATTATTAAACATAAAATATATCGAGAGGGGCAAGGGAGGGGGAGGGGGTGAATCAATATATTATATATCTTTTCACTTAATCAAATTACTTTTCTTTAACCACTTAACTACATATTCATGATGTGCAATAAAACTGAAATAATAATATGCACCACATAAGGGAGAGAAAGAGAGAGACACCAGTTATATGAATCAATCTCAAGTATATGAATGAACAAAACCACAGAGAAAAATATCAAGTATATGAATGAGCACCGACTCAAATTACAATGTTTGACAGCATCAACTTGCAGGAGCACCAACCCGTTTATTGAGCATCAACACAACAACTATTTGTGAGCACCAACACACAGGAGCACCAACCTACAGGAGTACCAACCCCTCTTGTGTATAAAACACAACTATTTCTCAATGTTGCTTACTCAACAAATGATAGAACTCTATAATATCTCTTTTTTTCTCTTTGAAAATAAATAAAAACCATGCACTTTCTTGCATGTTTTAAATGGCTTCTCAAGCCTTTATTTATAGCTTTCCAAATGACCTTTGACATTCACCCTTTGTGACCCTTCAATCTTCATGGAAAATGGTGCCAAACTTGTATGACCATTCGTATCCTTGCATTTGATAAGTCATATGGTGACCCCTCATAAGAAAAACCGTCCTTTCCTCTTTTGTCTTTATCTTGGTGACTTTTCATATTTATCAAAGTGTCCCTTCATGGAAAAATGTGCCATACCTTCTTTTGTCTTCACATGGTGACTCTTGGAATTCCTCAAGATGACTCTTCATGAGAAAATGCGTCCCATTCCTCTTTTGTCTTTTACTCCATGACTCTGACATTTCCACAAGCTCTCTTTTGACTTATATGAAACCAAAAATATATTCATTAATATTAAATACATATTAACACACATTATCCAAGATATGAATATTTAAAACACTATTAAATGCAATGGGGCCTCTATGACCAATACTGCTAGACCTTTGACGTCAATGACAATATTTCCAACATCATCTACCACTTACAAGGGAGTGTTTTTTATTACTATATCAATATACTCAAAGTGGAGATTCGATAGTAGTAGTTCTCAATGACACTATTAATCTGCCAAAGTATTCAGTATTTAAAAACAATCATTTTCATGACATAATAGATGGAAATAAAATAGGTTGTTGATCTACAATAATATATACAATGGTTCTCAATATCAAGGATATTTCATGGGAGCATATAAAAATCAAAATTTAACAATAGATGGTGCATGATGCAATTAGGATTGCTCGTTCTATAGCTTGCATAGTATATACTATGCATGCATCCGCCATATTAACCTAAAGCTTGAAAATGTCCTTCCCGATGATAAGGCCACCAACAAGGTGAAAAGCATTGGTTTACAAAGGTTCATGTCCAAAAACAGAAAATTCTTCTCACAACAAACTCTTACAAAATATGGCTTTTTCAAGTATTGGGCAATTTTTATGGAGATTATTGGTAGCAGAAGTGATGCTCCTTGTGACTTCCCTAAAGAAGTCATCTAGAGAGCATTGTAAAAAGTGAGATATAAGTAAATTTGTATTGGACCTGAATATTAGAGATTATAAAAGAGTGCCATTGTGTGGTTGTTCCATGATTTTTTTACAGAAACATGCAATTGTTGGACTTCAGGGCCAAGTAGTCCCATGAAAACTACTGTTAATGGTGAGTAACTGTGGTTTTCACGGCACGACTCGCCCCTGACCCAAGTAGATGATAAAAATGACAAGTTTTTTAAAACGTCATTTGTAATCCTTCTCATCACGATTTATAGCTTTGCATCTGTTATTGCTAAATCTATTTTTTAAGAATGCTGCTAACTGTTAACCGTGAAAGATATTACTAACCGCTAAACTTACTTTTGATTTAAACATTGTCCATGAAACCACCCCTATCTGCTGGTCACACTTCTACCTCAATCATGATTCACATCCATAAATCGAACAACTTTTAGATTTATTATGTAATCGGTAGTAAATTTTCTTGTGTTTGTTGCCCTCGGGTTCGTCATCGGGGAGGAGGATACGCAACTGGCACTCAACCCTCACCGGTGCAATGGGCTCACCTGTCCATTGGGAGTCATAAAGTTAAATTGTTCAATAATGCAGGGTGCCTCGATATTATTTGGCATTATTAGTTTGATATTTATTATATTATTTTTTAAAGTAACATATTTTATGGTTACGGTTATACGTAAAATAGCCCTCCTCATCCATGGGTTTTAGCATACTTTAAAGCAAAATATATTTATTAACTATACGAATAAGCCCATATAATATAATAATATAGTTTAAGTTGTATTTAATATGATATATTTATAATTGTATTAAATAATTTATTATATAATTCCGAATTTTTATATATTTTATAATATCAATAAAATTATCAAGTAATTTTGGAGTAAATTGTCCAGTCAAAATATGTACGGGTAAAATATTTTCATTGTCGAATTATTGCTTACTGAGTTTTTATGGTATATAATAGCATAACATAAATATATATACGAGGCATTCATACAAGTATTTCCACTTTCTCATGCAGGTTAGGCATAGGAAAAGAAAGATATGATACAGCAACGGCCTTTAAAATTCTCAGACTGTATGGATATTCTTAAATAGTTATTTAATTGTCAAACAAATGATATAACAAAATGCTTAAATAATTTTAAAATATATATTTACAAGTGGCTTATGTTTTTTTTAAAGAGACTATCAATAATTTTAGAGATGATATAAGGCAGTTTTTTAATTTTACTGATAAACACATAAAGAAGTTGAAGATATGCTAAGCCTCTTTAAATATTTGTGAGATAGTTTTTTCGCGAGAAGTAACAATGAAATAAGCAGAAACTTTCGCACAAAATTACCTGTGAATTTTGCATAAGACAAAGCATTATTCAACTCCCAAAAGTATCAGCTTGCTGGAACTATGAGTGGTTTTGCTTCGATTTCAATTCAAATTTAATAAATTAATAACCAAATCAATTTTACTTCTATATCATTGCATATATTGTTGATATGAATCGAGCAAAAAAATTTGAGCATAGAGAAACATGGAAGTGTTTGATGTTTTCCATGAAAGAAGCAGGGGATTCGTTTATCAGCAAAATGGGTTTTCTTTTATGGGTTGTATTGTGGAACGATTCATTTTGGCTTCTCACTTCAGAAGTGTTTCATGTTTCAGTGTTTTCATAAAATAATCAACACGCACAGGCCCTAAACAAAAATGCCCAACTAAACAGGATATTAAAGTAATGCAGAGGAAAACAAAAACGTGGGTAGATCCAGCGAGTTCATTAAAAAAATTTTACTAACATGTTCCTCTTTTAATTTTCTCTGGAGAAATTATTTTACTACTTTTAATGGTGACCTGGGTTTATACCTACCTAGTAAATTGCTCTGCATTACGTTCCCCTGCCATGTCGTGTCGTGCCTAGCCATTTTGTGCCCTGCTCTGCCCTGCCCTGTCTTGTTGAGCTATGTGTAGGAGTATGAGTTTAAACTTCAACAAAATTAGATTTTACTAACCAAAATTAGCAAATTATTGATTATTTATATATGTTCTACATACCCAGCAAACTCAATCAACTCTGTCAGGCTTGTTTTCTATGAGAGAGATGAGTTCCAGAAAAAATACCAGAATTCTATGTTATGTTATTCATGTGCATTTTATTTTATTTTATTATGGTCTTGTTCATGAAATCTAATGTTTTATTGAATGCAATTACCTTTTCATCGTTCATTTCTCAAATCTGAGAATGATTACCTCTGAATCTCGTGCTATATCATGCCCCTTAACTAGACATTGAACCTTTCATCTTCTATTCTTTCACCTACGGTCACCCAAAAACGAAAAAATATAAAGACATGAACTTCAAGGCAAATTAAATAATATATAATCCCATGTTATTTTATGTTATGAAGGTGGCGGTGGGTGGAATCAAGTAGCCGTTGGGTTGGAATGAAACTAGATTAAAAATACCAGTTACTCTCCTCGTCCGCGGCCCCTCTATTCAACTAAATTGCAATGCAAATATCCATATCCATAGGAATTGAATTAGGTTTAAGATAAATCGCTTTTTTGTTTTTTTTTAAATTATGTTTTTAGCTTTCTCTTGGGGGTGAGTTTAGATGTATATTTAAGTAAAAATAGATTTTTTTAAAGCATTTTTTGGGGATGAGTTTTAAATGTCTATGTTAAAATTTCATAATAAAAATTGATTTTTTGTGATAAAATTATAAGAATTTTTAAAATTTGGGATGAATAGATGATTTTTTTACAAATCTTTAAATTTTATTTATTTGCATTAAAATTGTAATAATTATGGTTCTAGGAAGTATTAGATAGCGGAAAAAATAATGATTGTGTTAGTTATATTGAAGGCTCCAAAACTATTACTCATTTCTTTGAAACTTTGTATTGTTTGTTGATAAAATGTAGTTCTTCTCCAAACCCTAAACAAGCAATTGAATAATTTCAAAAAGAACACAACAATAGATGCAATAGTTTTTTAGCCAAGCCAATTAGGGTAATGCAATATATCTCCACTATGAACTTTGGTAGTATAATAAATGTTGTTTAAATACTCGGTTGATTTATATATAATTCTCGTAAATACTAATTAGATCATTATTACGATAAATAGTAAATGTTATTTCAAATAATATCTAGATGTACTTAAATACACTAAAATATTAGTATATTTTTACATGAATTTAATTCAAATTAGGACCCTATTAGTACTCAAACTGATATTACAGGGTTAAAAAAGTAAACATGACAAAATAACATGACAAATTTCCTTGTATTGCAAGATAGGGTGTCAAATGAACAATATCATTTTCTTTGTAGCAAGTGAATCAACATCACCCCAAATCATGTTAGATTTAACATTGAATAAAAATGTGATTATTTGTTTCACAAAATGAGATAAATTACTTATGATCTTGAGATAACAATATTTTATGATGTTCTTCAAAAAGAAAATTTTAAAAAATAAGACTCAAATAATGTGAGCTATCCATTTAATTAATTAATACATCATAAATATGCTTATGAGCATATTATCAAACATTTGAAAAATCTTCAAGATTTAATATCTTTCTAGTAGCCTCTCAATGTCACCTAAATTGGGTTGATTCACCATTATGGTAAAACACACATCGCCAATTCATTCTCAATATCATTAAAATCTCTCTCACATGTTATAGCCTTGTTAAGTCCATATGCCTTTATTTTCTGCCCTTGTAGAGCATTGTCTTCACAACAAATGGTCTTCATTTATTTTCTATGAGTAAGTATTCTCATCATTTCTTTTTTGTGAAAAATTCAAGTTGTTACTCATATAGTTCGATTGAAATCTTCTAAAGTGTGGTCATAATGAATGACTTCAACTATATTCAACCAATTTGTATCTTCAACTGATATGTTCTTCTATTTGAATAAAAAAATCCATACATTCCTTGCCATTGGTCCTTAGGAGAGCTTTGTAATCAAGAATATCTTAAACTTCTTCTCTTTCTTTCTCAACTTAGACTCATTATCTCCAATCAAGGTATTAAAAATCTGATCATTATGTGTCATCAACTAATTGTATTTCAATGAAAGCATACAGATAGACCACATTAAATATTGGAGAGATATCCATGCCTTTAAGAAACTCAATCTTGTTTGAACAGTCTCTAAAAATATTATCATAACTTTGCATTATCTAGTATTATTTTGTTTGAGTTTGTTATAAGTCCTTTTATAAACCTTTCTTTCCTCAAACGGGCTAGAACAAAGATAGTGACTTGAAATTCATTTCATCTTCTCTTTTGATTGGCATGATATTTGTAATTATCAATACTTTGCTTCAATTTTCATGTACATGATTATGTACCTCTTTCATGTAATATGTGAATTCCTTAGCTTCAACACTTCCCATTCATATATTTATCAAGTCCCTCAACATTGTAACACTTATAGAAGTATGCTCGTACACTCTATATAGTAATATATTTCTTGTACTTAGGTTCATTAAATTATTATATGTAGATTTATCACATGATGGGATAAAATACCATTGGACCAATATCTTTCCCATAGGGAATATCGACAAGTTTCCTAGGTCTTTTCTCTAAATTTATGTTTGACCATCCACTTTTAGGTGATACGTTTAATTGAAAATTAAAATTGTACCCAAATTTTCAACAATACTCTCCATAAATTCAAAACAAACATTATATCCCTATTACACACTATATTTTTTCTCAATCCATACAATCTCATTAGTTATTGTCAAAGTCGGTTTGATATACTAGCAGTATCACTAATCTTCTTGCGTGTAATGAAATGCACCATCATTGAGAATATATCCATAAAAAAGAAACTAAATAATTACATTTCTTAGTATGGATTTACCCCAACACAAAATCCATGCTTCAAGCTTCCCATGGTCTATCATATATAGGTAATGATTTGTAAAATACAAATAAATTTACTTGTACTATTGGCATATTGAAATGTTCTCCAACCCTTGCACAAAACATCTCACATATATAGCCATCTTTGGCTGATAATATCACTTACTAATTTGTTCCAATGTCTTATTCATGCCAAGGTGACCAACTAACACTCCATTATGCCTTTAACTGATTAAATTCTCCCTCATTGAACCTGATGGTATGCACAATTGTTGACCTCTAAATAACTAATCATTTGTAAAAATACATCCACCCATAGATTTATACCATTATAAACTATACTTTTAGAATTTTTCCATGCCACATTGAAATGAAAATCTTCCTTACATGTTTATTTCACATAAACAAATCCCACTACTTCAACATGCATATTTGTTAATAAAATATTTATTATACTCAATTCAAATATAACATTGTTATATTTTATAATTACATGTTTTTAAACAAGTGAGTTATGTTCAATGAATTATACCTTCTTCATATCCCTTTGATTCAACTTTCCTTGACTATTGATAAACCACAATGTTTCATGATATGTGTATAATAAAAAGCTTTGGTAAAAAGTAGTGACTCACTTTTCAAGAGTTTGTACAATTCCATATAGAATTTGATCATACATATAGGTTTTACATTTTGCATCACTCAAATGATCAATATTTACTAAGATATAGGTTTTCTCTCTTGACTCAACACAATACATTTTTTTGTCTTATACACAATATTTTGCATCATATTCAACTTGGAACACCTTATTAAAATTTGGTTATACTAATGCTTGTTTTATGATTTTTTTCATCAAGAAATTAGGTATTTTATCAAATATAACTATCCATTTCAACTCTTTTTATCACCTCTCATGGTCCCAAATATTTAAAAAAACAATGAAAGTTTTTTTTATGAACTTTTACTAAAAACTAGCTAACCCAAGAAAAAAAGGTTTAAACATACAGTTTGATGTTAACTAATACAAAATATCCTTCACCTTACCCATATTAGAAATTAGTTTGTATGTCATTTTTCTAGTTATGTAGATTTACTCAACTTATACCTTCAATATGGGTGAAAACATCAGCTACTACAATCTAGTAGTTACATCAGTTAATGCAACCAAATAGTTTAAAACCACTGCTTACATTAAGTGTTAGTTTCATCATCAATCTAAAAATGGATTATTTGGCCCTAGAGAGGTGAATAAAACCATATTTACTTTCCTTTTCTAAGATGTTGTAATCTTGACAATGATTTTGTGATCATTTTTAATATTCTTCATAATGCATAACCTTATCAACATGTCAACATGACACATAAACATACATACATGTGCAAAAATATACACAAGAAGTCAAAGCATGAACACACCTCCATCAAAAAATTAGAGGAAATAATTTTTTCTATGAGCTACTAATCATGGAACTTTCATGAGCTCTTCAATTATTTCCTAATGAACATGCATAGGTGTAATATATATCATTGTACTATATATGGTGCTATGTGTATGTATGAAAGGAATCTTGGGTCATGAACGGATAAGAGGAGGAGTACGTATTTTTGGAACCCATCTCTGAATAGTTTATGATTTTTTTGGAGCAATAGTAAGAGGAACTTGTGTAGGTATTCTGAATATATAAATGTGGTATGTATTAGATGCAGATTTCATGGAATCCATTATGGATCTATGATGCAATAGTATCTTACGTACTAGTTTCTTAGTAAATGGGATTCCCTATGCTTACGCTTTTATGGAATATTAACATTGGGAGGTTTGATAATTAACTGCATATGCATAAATTTCTCTTTCTTAAGAGGATACTCATGTATAACTCAATAACTATAATTAATTAATTGGAATGGATGTATTTAACTCACCCATGTATTTTAGAAGGTACCACTTGATGTGTTTTTATACAAGATCACCCCAATAACATATCAATGACACATGTAGAAGGTATAATTGATAAGGTAGTATTCATATTTGTAGGACTGACCTATAAAGGTAAGTCAATCTCACCAAGAATATATTTTGAGGTCCCATTAAAATCTCTAACTAATCTGGTATAACGTTTTATATCATTGTGAGTATAGCTCAAATGTGTGAGTAATGTCATGGTGTAAATATTATTTCTTGCATCGTTATCAATAATAACACTGCGTATAGGTTGATTATCAATGTATGCTCAAATAATTAAAAAATTAATATCTGAGTCATAATGCTTAATCTCACTATCATCAAAGGTCTATGAACCATAGAATGTATATACCGTGTGTATGTAATTTATGCATCTAAATTCACTTGCTTATATTATTTTCACTAATATTCCTATTAATGAACACTAATTTTACTTAATTTAATTTATCCTACTAATGTATCCATTTTCTAGATATTTATCTAATATCCCCCTTTTATTAATTCTTCATTCACTATCCTTAGTCTAATCCCACTCCATTATTAATTTTTTTATATCCTCATTTATCCCCTTCGAATCTCATTCACCTATTATTTGGGAATTTCAAATTCCCAATAGCCTAACTACTACCCTATTCATAGGCTATCCTACACCCCTAGTCCCTAATCCCTACCAAATTCCTATCTAATCCCCTATCCTAAACCTACTTAATCCCTAGGAAGATTTGAGAATAGCAGGTTTCTATAATCCTCTCTATTCTAACCCCTCCTCTCTAGAAGCCTCCAAATCTAGAGGCTTCCAAGGAATTTTAAATTCCTTGGATAATCCTCAACCCTTGATCTCCCTCAACCAAGTTTAAACCTTAACCATTGATCTTTCCCTCCTTTATCTATTGAATAAAGGACACTCCTCCATTGGGGAAAAAATTTAGAATCTTCATAGCAAATCCATGCCAATCTAATCCTTTGATCAAGCATCCATGTCAAAAATCTAAGTCAAGGTAATCCATATTTTAATCTTCTTATTTTAATGAAATCTAATCATGGTGTAAAATATTTATCTTTAGAATTCTAATGGTTTTTTATTGCTTTATTGATATATTTGTATTCAATTCTAATGGCTCTATCATTTTATCTAGTTGTTTGATATATAGGTTTCAATTTACATTTTTTAATCCATATAGAGCTAAAAATTCATCTATATTTTGGTGACCATGGTGAGAGAAATCCCTCCCAATCTAACAACGTTTCTTCTAAGAGGTGTTTTGTGCTATCTTGCAAGTCTGATCAATTATGAAAAAACTTGATTTTTAAAAAAAATCCGTCCATAGGTGGAAATTGTGAACTTGCATTGGTATTAGTGACTTTGCAATCATTGATCTATCCTGAGACTTGTGAATTTGTGATTAACTATTTTACTTAACTACTAATGGTTTCAAATTTTGCAATTTTTTACCTTTTGACAAAACCACAAATGGAGACTAACGATTTTGCCTCATGAATAGTGATATTGCCCTTTCAAGTTATGATTTTTCCTAAGATTCTAATAGTTTTTTTGTGGGTTCATTGAAAAATCATGAATTCACAAATTGTGGTTTTGCCCTGCAAGTAAATTTTTTGACCTATTGACTTGTGATTTTATTGTTTTTTGAAAATACACTAATAGTCATTTTATAGTCCTTTGACATGTAGGGTTCACTTTGATGTTTTTCCATTTTTAAAGGATCTAATCTACATCCAAACATTATATAGTCCCTTTTTCCATAATTTAATTTAACAGAGGACATTTTGAGTTAATCCAATTATTATGACAAAGATTTAGTCTCTATAAGTTTTATTGTGTGGTTTTTGCAAGGTACAACAAGAAAGAGAGGCTAGGAAAATGATGATCATCTAAAGATAAAACCAAAAACATTGTCCTTAAAATTTTCCAATCTTTGAAAAAAGTGCAAATGAATTTTTTTTTAAAGTTATTACCTTGATCTGTGAACTCATGACATTGTGTCTAGAGTAGTAGTTTAGTAATTTATCCATTATTTTCCTTTATCTATGTTGATTATCATCTTTGAATAATATTGGGCATATTTAGTATTGAATCTAAACTAAAATTACTCTTTTAAAAATTTGGATTCTACCCATTTTTATTAATATCTCATCTTAATATCCTTTTTTCTTAAAATTCTGATGCATCATAATTATTTTTTAATTTGAAAAAATCACCTTTAAATAAGCATTTTTGGCATCAAAACAACTTATCATAACATTATATATGTATCCATTTCATCAAATATCAAAATCTTAAGGTTTTGTATTTTATCACAAAACTATGATTATCGATTTGTGGTATGTAGTGATTTTGTCATGTTAATTCACATTTGAAAATAGTTATGGTTTTCAAACTAACCATCATGGTTAAGGTAACTGCTACAAAATTGTAACTCATAATATACACTTTTTCCTCAAAGTTGTGGTTTTCCACTCTATAGTTTCAACTTTGCACTTTGTAGTATTGATTTTGTGTTGATTTTTTCTCTTTTTTGAGTGAATTTTTGAAGTCATTTTTTTTTAATGATTTTTGAATCATTCTATGCCTCCTCCATAGTCTAAATTGCCTTTGGCATTGGGGACTCTACCCCTCAACCCTACTCTATACCATGATAGGGAGGGTGCCTGGGACGCTTCCCACATATCACGTAAGGGGTTCTATCCCTTAAACCTGCAAGGGGAACTACCCCTTGACCCCATTAGTAGATGCCACTCTTAGACCCCTATATTATGTCCCACTCACCCCAAAAGAATTATAGAGTTAAATCATTATTTTTTATTGTGATTTTCTTAACACCTATAAAACTTACATCTTGTTTCTATCAAGGTTAAACCTAGAGGCTATTTTGTGTTTCTAACATCATTTTCTTAGGTTATATTTTGGTCTAAAATTGTGTCTTTCAGGTTTCCCCTCGAGATTATTAGTCAAACTACTAATCCTTGTCTTGTTGGTTACTACTTTTGAGTGACAAATCAAAAACTACAAACTGTGTGCTTGGAGGACACTTGTCAAAGACTCATTTTGGCATTTTGAAATCATCTTTATCATTTTTGTCTTGAACATATCTCTTTGTATTTTATTTATTGTTTTATCTCTTTGTATTCTTGCATCTTGTATATATCACACATAAGTAGTTAATCAGTTAATTAATCTTTTTGGTTGCTTGTTTGTATCTTGAGGGTTATGGTTGGTATATGTTCTCTCCCTTGCATCCTTGTGGTGATTTTTGGGGGATGAAAAAACACCTATAAATCATCCATCCTCTTTTTATTTTCTATGGGGTTAGTGAACATGAATTTTACCACCACGTACCAGTCCAAACTCTATGTTCTAGTGGAATCTAAAAATTAGAGAGTTGTCATTAGGTGCCAAAGTAGAATTCCCCATAAAGGGTTTAGTAGAGTGAGGGGTGTTTAAGATCCCATATACAATGTAGTAAAAAAAAAATCCTATATGGACTCATGCACCACTGTACCTTTGTGTCTATAGATGACAAACATAGAAACCTTTTTGAATACCTAGATTAGGAGCCTTTACCCATAATAGTTGTCCCATTGTAGGAGTCAATATCAGTTCTAATGTAGACATTGAGTGTGAGTGGGGTTGAGATGGTTTAGTTGATACCATAATGGGTCACCATCCTACACCCTTACCTATGAAGATGTTGGATGGTATGGGCATTGGGTTACACACCCTTAAGTTTACTAATCATAGGATGTAACTTATTTGCTTGGGTGAGTGTTGTGTTAAACACGTGTTCTATGTGAGCCAAATAGGCCTTCACCTGAACTTAGACACACCTATCTAGTTCTTTTCATAATCCATCATATTATATATACTCACCTTATAATTTTATCATCATCCTCTTATACATACCATCTTGTATATCCTTACATTGGCCTATCTCCCATCTTGTCCTTATCCTATTCTAGTCTAGTCATCCTCACTCATCATTAATCATAATCCATTACTCATGTATCCTAATCACCTATAGTCCTCCACACCTTGTCTTAAGACCACCTTGTATATCCTTACCTTTTGTATATATCATTTGGTATGTATCTCATCATCTTGTTATATTATCCTCCTCCCCTTCATCATTGATCATATCCACTCATACCTCATCACTAAAAAATCTTAGTCATCATCTTACCCTCTTGTACATATCTTTTTATTTCTCTTATGCATCCTTCTAAGTCACATCTTATCCTAGACCCATCCATTATTAATCACACCCCCATTACCTACATATCTTATTCACATCTTGTTTCATCCTCTACATTTTATCCTAAGTTCATCATAAATCCTTTATCTTGACCTTGTCCTCATTACCCATATAGTCTAATATCATCCTCATCTTATCCTATTTGGCTCTTTAGGGTCTAAACCATCCCCACCTCTTTCATCTTACCCTTTTATCCTTTCATCATCACCTATTATCACACTCATCCTTATCCTATTATCCTAGTCACCTTTATTACATAATCCCATCAAATATAGACCTTAGGAAAATTGGTTTTACCACTTGAGCTACTCCATTTATAATCCACATCATTATATCATCTTAATCTATGATTACTCATTTCTTGGTCAGATCTCATACCTAGTCAATATCCTGCTAGCATCTTGTCACTTTATCGATTTCAATCTAGCAAACTCATCATCATCAGTCTAGTCTCTATCATCATTACCTATTCATAACTATCACCCATCATACCATCATCTTTTTAGTTTGAATCTATTTATGCACCAAATCTTTTATATGTTTTGCCAGCTTGACAACTAGGCATTGTTGATAGGTCAATGGCACCTATTACACTATCAGACTAAAATTTGATTATGGTCTTTTATCTATTAGTTTATCTCATGCCCATCCTCATATATAATATTATCTCAGTCTTTTGGACCCACTTTATTTAAGGAAGAATCCCTATTCCTTATCCTATCTTTTATCATCCATCATTTATCATCCATCACCATAGATCTAGACCCCACTTTTATAGACCAATACATAGCTACCAACAAGGATGAGATCTTTTTATAGATTATTATGATAGGTGTTCCACTCCCTCAAGGTGTTGATCCCCTCCAACTTGTTCCACCTCCCATCCAAGCCCATTTATGTGAGTCCCATACCAATCCTCCATCTGCTAGTCGTAAAACATCGACTGCCCATTCCTATAATAGGAAAGGGAATCCTATCTTGGCCACTAGTCCATACACCTAGCCACATTAACAACTAACCTCTAAGTCACAAAATTAAGTGGGTCCTTATACTCCCCTTCCTATGTCCTTGGAAGCCCTTTTCATGTAACTAATCACTACTAAAATGATGGTCTATCCACCTATCCAACATCTTGATCCCACTAATCTTAAGCCCTCTTGGTATAAAGCTAATCAATATTGTGCATATCACCAAAATTGGGAGCATACCATTAATCAATGTTATCCTTTTGAATACTTTATCCAAGAACTCATCAACCATTAGGGCATAATAATCAAGAATGAGCCATAAGAGTCTCCATCCTTGGGTGCACAAAAAGAGGAATGCTAAGATTTCATTCCTAATCAATCCCTTCCCCTTCCAAGCTAAGGTCAACACACCATGCCCATCCCCAATGATCCCCCCATCTTTGATAAATCCTCCATAGAAGATAAGTCTCTTCCCTATATACCTAGTCCTTCCTTCTCTCATGACTCATTCTATGTGTATATCATCTATCCATCATCTCCCTATCCATCATCACATCAAATACACCTCATTGAGAAATTAGTTGTGGACAATAAATCTTCTACTAGTAGTATTGCATTGGATTATATGTCAAATTCAACATCAAAAGTCTTATATTAATTAAGATCATGTTCAACACCCATATCTGAATCAAATTCCTCCTCAGAAACGTCATCCCTCATTGATGTTGCAACAAATATTCATAATGCCTATTTTTTTACGGATACCCCTAATCCAGATAGCTCTAATTCATCGATAGGCATATCTTTGAATCTTGATCAAAATGATGAATTCATAAATGAGTTCTTACAATCTTTATCTACTGAAGATTGTTTAAGTGAATCTTCTCCTACTTTAGATGCATGTTTCCCAACTAGTTTTAGTGATCCTTTTAGTAATCTTGAGGAAAATTTATTTGATGTCAAAACTGTGTCTCGTAAGAACCCCTATAAATATTAGGTTTCCCCATCACCACTAATTTACCTCATCATACAATATCCACCACCTTTATCCATCATAGATATATTTCTACCTATCAATGATCATTTAATCACCTCCCTCTATAAGGACAAATAATAACATACATCATTGGGCCCTTCCATGAGAAATATAATTAGTGCCATAAATACAAAGATCCAAAACCATACTCCAAAAAACAATCATAATAATGAAATCATCTCCAATAGTTCAATATAGCAAGGAGACTAGGAGATGATGAGATTAAATACCTTTCATTATCCAAGTCCTAAACATAATCGTCATCTTTAGTCTACCCAAGTCTATCTTAATTCCATAATCGCATCATGATCATCCAACCCATCACCTAATCATTCATCCCATCATTACACAACACATTGGGACACTGCATTAGATACTCATGTGTGTTAATTTTTTGTTCTATTTGTCTTGTTTTCATCATGTATATATCTTTTTTCTTATGTTTTGTTTGTACCATGTTTTTTTGTCTATTGGGTAATGAGCAAGGATGCTATGAGGAAACCAAATATGCGTTTGAGGATGCAAATTTCACTACTTTCCCATGGACTTAGGTGCCACATCTTCTTCATCATATCTATATCACAGTGTATACTATCAAATGCCATATTTAATAAAATTTATTTAGACTATAATGATCTTTATGAAATTTTTCATGGCTTGATCACATCCACCCTCATCATTCATCTAATCATCCTTATTCCCATCACTGATCTAATCCACTCGACTCATTTAACTAACATCGCATCTTTTATCCTTATCATCTTCATCTCATCTCATCATCTGAATCATATCTTTTAATCACTAACAAGTCTAATCATTCTCATAATCATCACTAGAATCATATTCTATTCAGAACTACATCAGCCTGAGGTATTTTTAGACTGCGTAGGTAGTACTTGGCCACTTTTTAGTGCCCATGGATTGCTTGACCACTATCTCTTTCATCCATAATTATCCTCTAATCTTGCATCAGTAAAATCCTTGGTCCCTAATAATTGAATCTATTGATCAATCACCATCATATTCTTCTTAATCATTTTTATTAATGCCCACAACTATCGATTGGGCCCACCAAAATAACCATGTCCATCATTTATTTCATCAATCACTAATTGATTATTTCTCCCTTGCATGTGTCCTTGTTAGGTTCATTATCATATTATGACTTATTGGTTTGATGTAAGTGTTCTTTTGGTCATACGAATCTATCATTATTATCTATCATCACCTATATTATATTAATTATTTTAGATTTGAGCTATACCCATCATCAACACTATCAAATAATCATTTTATCCTTTTTTATATCTATCCTTTGCATGCATCCTTATTGGGGATAAATCTAAATTTTACGGCCCTTTAGTCCTATCATAATCATGTTATAGTTGATACCCCTTAGGATGTGTTGCCAATTGTGACACTCATCATATCTACTCCTTGTGAATGTGTCTTTGCTAGGGGAATCATAAATTTTTAGCTCATTTCTCAAGTCAAATTTATCTTTTCTCATTTTTATTGGCTATCAGTCTCATTTTTCCCTATATGTCCCATTGAGGGGACATCATATCCTTTAACATCATCTACTAACTTTCATCTATGTCAAGCTTTTTATTCAAAGACCACTACTCCTCCACTTTTCTCCACTCACAATGCCCTTTCAAAGAGGGGAAAAATGTATGCATCTAAATTTTCTTGCTTATATTATTGTCACTAATATTATTTTTGATCGACAATAATTTCACTTAATCTAATTTATCCTGCTAATTTATCAATTTTCTAGATATTTAGCTAATATCCCCCTTATATTAATTATTTGTTCACTATCCTTAGTCTAATCCCACTTCTCCATTCATTATTCTATAATCTCATTTATCCCATCCTAATCTCATTCACCTATTATTTTGGAATTTTAAATTTCTAATGACCTAGCTACTAGCCTATTCCTAGGCTATCCTACACCCCTAGTCCCTAATCCCCACCTAATCCCTATCTAATTCCCTATCCTAAGCTTAATTATTCCCTTAAATAATTCTAGAATTGGAGGACTCTAGAATTCTTTTTATTCTAATCCCTCCAATCTAGAAGCCTCCAAATCCAGAGGCTTCTAAGTGATTTTAAATTCATTAGATAATCCTCAACTTTAATCTCCCTTAACCAAATTTAAACCTCAACCATTGATCTTTCCCTTCTTTCTCTTAACCAAGGACACTCCTCTATTGTGGTTAAAAAACTAGAATATACAAAGTAAATCCATGCCAATCTAATTCTTCATCAACAATCCTTTGATCAAGCATCTATATGAAAATTTTCAGTCAAGGTAATCCATATCCCAATCCTTTTATTTTAATTATGTTTAATCATGGTGTAGAGCATTTAGCTTGAAAATTCTAATATTGTTTGAAGTGGTTTATTTATATATTTGCATTGAATTCTAATGGGTCTATCACTTTACCTATTAGTTTGATATTTATATTTGAATTTATGATGTTAAATCCATATAAAGCCCAAAAACCATCTACAAGTACCATTAATTCCATTCAGTGGTTGTTCATAGTGTGATGGAGGAGGATGTCTAGTATATCCCATTTTTACTATTGTATCTTTCTTAGAATGGTCTTGAAAAAAAATTAAAATATATTCTATTTTTGATGATCATCAATTTCTGAACTTATGTCCTTTGGAGGATCATCAAATGTAATCTTCTGGTCATCAACGAGATATCAGATCTTATGTTAAACATAAAACATCTCTTCATAGAATGCTTAGGGACTTAGTGATAATCATAATAAGAATTCACATCATATCCTTTGGGTAGATTTCTACTCATATAAACCTATATAAGAGAGGGAAGAGATATAAGGTGACAATCTATAGGTCACGGAAGTAATGAAGTAGGATGTTCAAGTAAATGTGCAAATTGCCTCCTTTTTGAATTAAATAATATCAAAAAATTAGGATACCATGAAACTGTATTAACTATGGTGCTTGATTATTTCTTTGGTTCATGAGGTTTTACTTTATAATCTAGTTTGATAGTAATATTGGTATTGGATGTAGATGTAATTGGTGTGTTTGTTACATACTTAAGACTATTAAATGAAATAAGCTTCATTTCATTGTCCCTTAGAACATGGCATACATCATGAAAATATTTGAAATTTTTAAAAATAATGGATTAATGTAAAGGATCAAGTAAACTTTGCTTGAAAATGTCTTGAAGTTCTTTATCTACAATTAAATTAGTCATTTTAGCCAACATTTTCTTATACCTCAAGACATATTCATTGACATTTTCATTTCTTCCTTATTTATTTTTTTCTAATTTAGGCATAGGAAACCATTTCACTAATATGATTGTAAAAGTGTCCTAAGATATGATTTTCAAGAGGTTTGAATGCTTTCATGGATTGGAGAGGTAAATCATATAACCACTTAAAAGCATAATCCTTCAGGATCCTTGGAGATAATTTTGTCGAAAGTTTATCATTGGAAGAATAACCAAGGCATGCCAGAAAGAAGGATTGAAGATGCTACTGAAGATCACTCTTGACATTGTAAAACATTAACATTGGTTCAACAAAACTAGTTGGAAAAGGGTTCAAGGATATCTTAGGTGCAATGGGTTTACGCAACACATCGATTGAATCAATAGCATAAAGTGACATTAACATCTTTTATTCAATGTTTATAGTTTTTTCCTTGGATTTATTTATAACTTGAAGGAATATTTCAACTAGAAATCCATTGGGTTTTAGATTGGTAAGTTGAGTAGCTACCGAAATTAAAGGAAACATGGTTTGAATAGGCATAGAAATCAATATTTGAGTTAAACCATTTGGTAACCAAATAGTAAATGTAGAAATAGTAGATTCAAGAAAAGAATGTTGAAAGACATAACCCATGCCTTTATTAGATGTTGGTATATTTAAAGGTATGAAATTAGTTGTATTACCTTCTAAGGATTCACAATCTCTAGGTGAGGAAACCTTAGCCTTATTCTTTTTTTTTTTGACTTCATCTCCTATAACATAAAAAAAATACATCTATTAAACCATTATTACTATTGAGATGATTGATCAATGCTTCTTTATCTTCCATTTTAAATCATATTTGTTATTACTATTTTACATTGCTTAGAAATGAAGAAAATAGAATTGTAATAACAAAATAGAACTATAGCTGACTAAAAACCCTAGGAATCTAATTTTTTTATATTTACATGAACTGGGTTCACCAAATGTTTAACCCTAAAATGGATATGGATCATATTGGGAAATATAGGGTCATAAACATAGAAATTACTAAGAATAAGGGTGATGAACCTATCTATAGAAGGCCAATTAATTATAAAAATTAGATAGAACATATATTGAATTTATAGTGCCAAGATATGCTAAAAATAGAGAAACATGACTATTTTATATATTAAAATG
The DNA here is from genome assembly GCA_037957365.1 of Torreya grandis. Lineage (NCBI taxonomy): Eukaryota > Viridiplantae > Streptophyta > Pinopsida > Cupressales > Taxaceae > Torreya > Torreya grandis. The sequence continues at coordinate 1,576,121 of JARHVA010004272.1, read as the reverse complement.
ATAATGAAATAAAGATACATTGTTCTAATGTTAATACATATATGGATCTCAAGTAGGCAGGAAACAGACAAGAATGCAACTCTAGAATAGTCACTAAATCAAGAGTAAGTGTCTTGGTGGCCTCAGATACATGCATCATATTGGGATGATTACATCTATGTTATTATTTGGATCAGATGTAGGTGTTGATTATGTAATACCTATTACAATGGAATGTGACCTATTGGATTATTTTAGGTTTTGTGTCACCTTTACTCTAGTGCATTTAGATTTAGGTCATGGACTATTACCCCTTGTCAAATGATAAAACCCTAGCTCTTCATATTCATAGTGACCTTCAATGGTGCCTTTGAAAAAATAGGTAAGTGGGCACATGGTGTTGAGCTAACTCTAAAGACCTCCATTTTAATGAGTGTTGATTACATAGCCACTACTCTGAAGAGGTCCTTATAATGAAGTAGTTCTCCCATATGTGTTGGCTTATGTGTGAATCATGCAATGTGTGATAAATAAGTATAACAATGACCTAACTTCTAACTTATCAAATATGGCTCTTGGGATACTAATTCTATACTTTAGACTTGCAGATGTGATCTCCCAATGAATGATATGATAGTAATATAAAATAGATAATATTTTGCTCATTTGAGTGCTTGATTAAGTTCTTTTGGTAAGTTGTCTTGTGTGTTTCTAACTATTTTTGGCTAGGAATGAAGGACAGGTGATATTATATTTATACAAATCACTTTATAGAACATTTCACACTAAAAAACCTAAGCCTCATAGGAATATATTCACTTTACAAAATGAATGAGTTTAGGGTACTAAACACTTACGTTTGGATATGACACTTGCATTGTCATAGACATCTGACTAGGATGCAAGTCTCCAAGTAGTTATAAAATAGGTGCAAGTTTTTAAGCTTGCAAAGATGAAAGATAAGTAGGTTTACATCATTTTGGGAAAGATATAAGACCTATGTCATCATAATGATATTGGTTAGAGTATGAAATAGGCAATGAGCCTAGAGAGATAGAAGATGTAAGACATGAAGAAGAAGGAAAGGTCTAGAAGTGAGAAAAATAACCAAGGGCTATATTTTCCAAGTGTACAAGACTAATGTGTTATATAATTAATATGATATTATATATATAGTTGCATGCCCACTTATCATTTTATAATCTATTTATCTCTTTTATTTAATGGTAACCAATATAGTGCATTGAATAAGAGAGTGTGGAGAGAATTTTTATTACAAACATATCAATACATAAATTATCATTTTGAGAAATGCAATATTATAAATGGCTTTTTCTATGGTAATGACCTATTTGAGAGAGCCTGGGTGAGTTTTCATCATTTGGAGCATCTTTTATGAGAACATTCGATGTAATATATCCATCCTTTATATGCTCCACTCTTTATGAGAATATTGAGGTTCATTTGAGCTTTAGAAAGTCAATATTACAATTGTCATCCCTGATCATCCTAACACTATTTTGAATGTTACCTTAAACTCTTCTACTATGGAATTTTTACCCACTCATATGTAGGCATCCTCATCCCCCATTTATATTCATTTAAGATGGATTTCTAATCATTTTTGGTGGAGTCAACAAATTTATTTGAGAGGACTCTAGAGATGAGCGTCCTCCACCAATCAGCTTCTTCGACCACACATTGCTCCTCTGGGTTTTGGATACTCATTATGAAGATTTATGTTTTTGTAGCATATATATCTCATCTCACTAATGACTTCTTCAACATATTGAGTTCCCCTTATTGTGAGATATTTTTGTTGTTTCAAATATTTATCCAATTATTTGTTATGTTTTTGGGGTTAACTTGTACTTGTATTGAATTATAAAGTGCCATGGGGGTTTTATTTTAAAAATATAGCCTACCTTCATGCATGTGTACCTTATTTTTTGCATCATTTTCTATTTTATTTGCTAGTCTGCCCCATCACCACTCAGGACATCCCTCTTTGAGAGACCACTTTTATATTCTTCAACACCTTGACAGTTAGTTCAACGCCTTTTAGTTAGCATTTTATAACATTCCTAGCTATTATCATTGTGTGATGTTCGAGTAGCAGATCCAACCCACCCGTACATATTTTTGCATCCAATCCACCCATTCAACACTTAGGGGGCTATGTGTATAGATACTAATTCTTTTAGGGTTTAGTGTCCCTTGCACTATCTTTAAAAATTACTACTCTTTTGTACTTTTGACTCCTTTAAGTGTTAAGCATCTCCTACACCTAAATCTGATAATTCATGACATCGTTTGGTGTTGAGCATCCCTTCTACCTACTTCATTTATGGCTTTCATGCCATCTAGTACAATGTAATTTTTCAAGAGACCATAATTTTGTCTCTATTTTTTTTCCAATTCTGTGAATACTGTTAATTTTCTAGTGATCCTAGTATTCAACCCTAATTCCTACTTTGACTTGACAGTTATAACAACTTGTTATCCATGTGCTTTGGCAACATGGATTGACATCTATAAGGATACTTGGATTCACAATGTATTATCTTATATTATGCATGGGTACCTTATCAAACCTAATAACCAACACTTAAGAAAGGATGTTGATATAGCTTAGTTAAGCTTGTTTTAGGCTTATTTTAAGTGTGCACATAGGTTTAATACCTCTATGAACTAGCAACCATGGTAGACATATTAGTGGTCCCTCCACTAGATCTAGTGGAGGATACTTGCCTCTTTTCTAGCTTTAATCACAAATAGTGAGATGGCCACTTATCATTTAATAATTCTCTTACCTCTCCTATTTAATGGGCACTCATATAGTGCATTGTACAAGACACTATGGAGATAATTTGTAATAGAAACATATCAATATATAGATTGTTGTTTTGAGTACTGCATTAACATTAATGGCTTCTTATATGGTAATGGCCTATTGGAGAGAGACCCTGGGTGAGTTTTCATCACTCAAACTAATTGTTAGATATGCATGAAATTGTGTTCTTGACTAGGCTTTAAAGCTTTTGAAGGAAATGCTTTAAAGAGATTTGGTCCCTTGAATTGAGATGACTGCATGATATGCGCAAAATGTTGAAAATGTATTTTATAATTAATAGGTGACAACGTAACAATGTGTCTTAAATTTTAAAATTCTATTTATAAATATAAAATATTTAATCAGAAATAAAAATTGAAAATAAATATTTAAAATAAACAAATATATCTTTTATTAGTTTATATAGAAACTCAATATATCTATATTTTTCAAAATTAAATTTAAAATCCGTTAAACAATTTTACTATTTATTTATTCATTATTATTTAAAAATAAATAAAAATTAAAATAATGTATCTTTTTTTCCCCAATTAACATGCGCTTATACACCATCCACAAACAACTGTGGGTGATGTTGGAAGTTAAAGGGAATGATTGGTAAAATTGTGAAACTTCATCTTTATTCTCCATAACCTTGGACGGAAAGAACTCTGCATTTTTGGTAAAAAAAAATATTTAATGAAAATTATTTTAATAGATTGTGAGTAGTATTTTGTGGTAATAAAACAAATAAATATAACAGTCCGTTCGATTTAAAGTGAACGCTCCGTATGCCACCGCCGTCAAAGTAACCAACCGATTCGCCGGTGTTATTATTATTTTTGTTATGTGGCTGTTAATTATATAAGATAATAACATTATGTTTGCGTTTGGACTCCTGCAAATCTCATGTTGATTCTTGGTTTCTCAAACAAAACGATATCAAAACAAGCATTTGTTTTAGGACCTTAACATGAATAACCCAAGAAATTTTAAACAGAGGTGAAAAAAATCAGCATGCACAGAAAGATTGGTTACAGTTGGAAGTGATATTAAGAATTACAGCATCCGTCTGAGTCAACCTCGGAGATGAAATCTCAGTCATCATCTGATAATTCTTCTCCTCCTATCTCGACACCATCACCCTCAAGAACACCACAAAATTTGAACCCTCCGCCGTCTGATAAAATAATATATGTTCTAGAAGAGGCAGTAATCCTTCTTATAACAGCTATAAAACAGATGGAGGCATGCCAGTCACCTCGTTATATAATGCCTTCTAGTACTCGTACTCCTCGTCCTGCTTATGCTTCTCCTTCTCCTCATCCCTCCTGTCTTTTCTCTTATTCTTCACGACAAGTCGACATAAAAGGAAATGTAAAAACTAGTTCAACTGTTTCCTCTGACCTAACTCAAGGCTCCACAAAGGAAGATGATAAGAAAAAGGATAAACTTGTGAAAAATGACTAAGTCTTTGAGATTTCTTTAGGTAACGAATATTGTTTTCAGTTTTTTAGGTCTTGAACTTACACTGTGGTTCTTATTTGGAAATCTAACTTCGTAACTCCTCTTCTGGTCATTCAAGATATCTGATGTGTAGAAGGTATAGAAGCTACCCTATTTGAGATATGGCATCAACTACAGCAGCGTCACGTCCCATGGGTAGCATAATATCTAGCAACATTAAAGAGTAGAGGAATGATAGTGTGTATTTGTTTTTTGTTGCGATTTGAAAAACTAAGCATCGATCCATAATATTTGTTTTGGAGTGTTATGACTTTGTTAAAATATTATTTTTGACTTCTCACCTACTCCCCCAGCCAGCTGCGGATTTTGACGGCTGCAGACATTTAATGCAGCCCTTTCAAATTTGAAATCTGGAGCCCGTTTCGAGTTTGGGGGAAAAAGTTGGGATAGGTGAGACAGTGGTACACAACAGCCAATAGAAGACAAAAACAGAGGAATGTGAGCAATAGAAGATATGCACGCAGCAGCAGAAGAGAAAAAGTGCAGCAAAGAGCATTCAACGTAGTAGCAGTCAAAAAGAAGGGAATGTGCGGTAGAAAATATAGCAACAGGAGGAGAATATACAACAACACCTGTATAGAAAATAGAACAGGGGAGTAGTTATTTTAAGCATTTGTGTGTGTGAGAGAGAGATATATTTTAGTCATACTTTGTCCAACCTTGTTTAAGTATTTTATATATTTATTGTGTTGCTTGCTTGCTGCCCTACTGGGCTTGCACACATTTATTTTGTCTTCTCTTCTAACAACAGCCATTTGAGCTGTAAAAAATTTCTAATAACTGGTATTAGAGTTGTAGGTGAAGGGTAGATAGATGAAGAATTCATTTACACATGGTAGCAAGAAGTTCAAGGGCATGGTAGTAGCTCCCTATGTTTGATAGGAAAAACTATGATGTGTGAAACATCAAAATGAAAACTATATCCAACTCTCAAGAGCTATGGGAGTTGGTTGAAGTTGGGTATAATGAGGTTGCAAAGATGGTATCCTTTATTGGGTTCACTCAAACACAAATGAATGTGTTGAAGGAGAATAGGAATAAAGATTTCAAAGCACTCAGCTATATACAAATGGCATTGGTTGATGCAATTTTTCTTAGGATGGTAGTAGCTATCCATTCCAAGCAAACATGGGACATTTTACAAAATGCATATCAAGGGAGTGAGAAGGTGAAACTTGTTAAGTTGCAGCTCTTACGGAGGGACTTTGAGACTCTACAAATGAAGGAGAATGAATCTATCAATGACTTATTTATAAAGACAATGTATATTGTAAATCAAATGAAGACATGTGGTGATACCCTTGAAAACCATAGGATCATTGAGAAGGTCTTGAGGAGCCTTCCAATTAGATTTGACCCTATAGTGGTTGCTATATAAGAGTCAAAGGATTTGAGGCAAATGATGGTTGACGAGATAATGGGTTCTTTGGAAATACATGAACAAAGATTAAATACGTCAACCACCTCCTTGTATGAGAATGCATTCAAGACCAAAGTGAATGTGAAACGAAGGGGGAGAGGATCAAGCAATAGAGGACGAAGAAGAACTAGTAGCAGTCAAGAAGGTGGAAGACGTAGCCATCAAAAGTGACATGGAAGAGGAAGAGGAAGGAGTAGCAACACTTCTAGAGGAAGATCTACACAAAGGTATGACAAATCTAGCATCCAATGTTATTATTGCAAGAGGTATGGACACTATGCTAGTGAGTGTAGAAAGGAGTACAACATGAATAAGAAAAATTCAAACTTCACACATACACAAGAGGCTGAACCTAATAGGAATGTGAAAGGTGGAAGTGTGTTTATAACATGTAACATTGCTGAGCAAAGTGGCAAGGAGACATGGTATTTAGATAGTGGTTGTAGCAGCCACATGAGTGGGAACAAAAAGATGTTCAACCACATAGATGAGTCAGTAAAATCAAAGTTAAAGATGGAAAATAATGATAAGGTTCCTAGCATGGGCAAGGGAAATATTTCAATCTACACCAAGCAAGGTGACAAAAGGCAAATTCATGATATTTACTATGTACCCAAACTGAAACACAACCCTATCAGCATTGGGTAGCTTGTGCAAAAGGGGTACAAAATTAGATTTAAGAATGGTGAGTGTATGATCTTTGATAGGATTGGATGCAATATAAAAATAACAACAGTCAATATGAAAACCAATCAAATATTCCTATTAAGAATGTAAAGTGAGCTCACAACAACATTTAAAATAGTTAAGGTAGATGAGCCTACTCTTTGGCATCTAAGATATGGGCATTTGAGCTTTGGAGGGCTAAACCTTCTTTATAAGAAGCATATGGTAAAGGGGCTGCCCTAGCTAAACAAGGTGTGTGAAGGTTGTATATTAGGGAAGCAACATAGGAGTACATTCCCCATGAGTAAGGCATGGAGAGCTAGATCTCCTTTAGAGTTGATCCATTCAGATATATGTGGTCTAATGAAGACCCCCTTGCTATCCAAGAATGTTTATTTAATGACATTCATAGATGACTACAACTAGAATATATAGGTGTATTTCTAGAAGAATAAATCAAAAGCATTTGATACCTTCATGAAGCAAAGTAGCCACTATGTCAAGATTTTGAGGATGGATAGAGGAGGAGAGTATATCTCCAATTAGTTCATGAATTTTTACAAGGATCATGGCATAAAGAAGATATTTATAGCTAGGTATACACTATAGGAAAATGGTGTGGCTGAGAGGAAAAATAAGACCATCGAAGAGATGGCAAGGAGCATGTTAAAGGTAGAGGTTTTGCCTAATAATTTTTGAGTTGAGGCTATAACAACAACCATGTACTTGTTGAACATTTTTCTAATGAAGAGTGTTAGTGATGTGATCCCTCAAGAAGTTGGAGAAACTAGAAGCTAAGTGTAGAACACCTTAGAGTGTTCGGTTATGTGGCATATGCACACATGCCTAAACATAGAAGAAGCAAATGGGATGACAAAGGTGAAAAATTATTTTAATAAGGTATAGTGACAAATCAAAGGCATGCCCATTATACAATGCCATCACAAAAGATTTCATAATCAGTTGGGATGTTCAATTCATTGAGCATGAAGCTTAGGAAGAGAGACAAGGAGAAGAGCATGTTGAAACAAGCGTTGGTGGACCCTTTATTGAATCTAAAATAGCAGGTGGTATAGCCACCAATGCATTGAACTAGAACCCTATTTGACATAGGGCTAATTCATCTAATGGTAGCAGCCCTCATGGACATCAAGGAGTTGTTCAAGAGTCTACATCATCCTCCTCCAACTCAAATCAACACTAAGTAAGGGCAAGGAGCTTGTAATAAGTTTATGAGTAGTCAAGGTATGAAAAAAATCAAGATAAAATAATGAATTATGCACTCTTTCTATCAACTGATGCTATCTACTTTGAAGAATCAGTCAAGGATAGAAAGTATGGTCAGGCTATGGATGAAGAAATGCATATCATAGATACAAATGACACATGGGAGTTACTTGACCTACCAAAAAGAAAAGAGTTCACAGGATTTAAGTGGGTATATAAGACAAAAACTACTCTTGAAGGCAAGGCTAGTGGTGAAGGGCTACAAGCAAAGGCCTAGACGTGATTATAATGAAACATTTGCACCGTTAGTAAGCCTAAAAACTATAAGGTAATCATAGCCATTGTTGTCTAACACAAGTAGAAGGTGCATCAAATAGATTTAAAGCCAACATTCTTGAATGGAGTGGTAGAAAAAGAATTTTATGTGGGATAGCCACTTGGATATGATATTCTCAATTATGAGAACAAAGTGTATAGGCTAAAAAATGTGTTTTATGGGCTTAAGCAAGCTCCAAGATCATGGTATAGCCGTATAGACTCATACATGTTGAGCAATGATTTCAAAAAAAATTGCAAGTAAGCCCACACTATACATCAAATCATGCAAATAATGTCTTTTAATTGTTGTATTGTATGTGGATGATCTAATTTTCACTGGTAATGAAAATTAGTCCATTGAATAATTTATAACACTCATGAAAAATGAATTTGAAATCATTGATTAGGGCTTCTTCAACTACTTTTATGGAATAGAGGTCGAGCAAATGGATGAAAACATATTCATATGTCAATCTAATTATGCAAAAGAGATTTTGAAGAGGTTCAACATGCTAGATAGAAAGCATATGGTCATTCCAGCTGAGACAAGACTTATGTTGTGCAAAGATGATTGTAGCAGTAATGTAGACCCCACAAACTATAAGAGTCTAGTGGGAAGCCTAATATATTTGACTACAACAAGGATGAGTATAATGTATGTAGTCATCCTCATATTTAGATTTATGGAGATGCCAAAAGAGACACATTGGCAAGTCCACAAGAGGATATTTAGGTATGTCAATGGAATAAGAGATTATGTTATTTTGTATGCAACAACAGATGCGTTTTAGGTTTTTGGTTACATAGATAGTGATTGGGTAGGCAGCCTTGATGATTGAAAGAGCACTTAAGGGTATGTATTTCATCTTGGGTCAGGAGCCACATCTTGGGCTTCAAAGAAGCAACCCATAGTGTAACTTTCTATAGCTGAAATAGAGTATATAGTAGCTAATACAACATCATCTTAGGCTATATGGTTAAGAAGGATACTTTATAATTTGAATGAGGAGCAATAGGGAGATTTTATGGTCTATTATGACAATTTATCATCCATAGCATTTTCAAAGAACCATGTGTTTTATGGTAGGAACAAACACATTGTAATTAGGTATGACTTCATTTGAGAGTTAGTTAACAATTATGTCATGGAGCTTAGTTTTTGTAAGTTTGATCAGCAACAAACTAATACTTCTACTAAGTCATTGTCTAAAGACACTTTTATGCATTTAAGAGGAAGGTTAGAGGTCATCAATGCAGTAGCATTAGGCCTACATAATGTTATGGTAGCTCCATAATATTACAATAGAGCTATGGACTCAAACAATAAATCTCTAGACACCTACAATAGAGTTATAGATTACATCAAGGTAGCTATGGATTTTGATAGGGTAGCTATAGATCTTAATAGTCTAGCTAGAGATTTCATCAGTCTAGCTATGGATTTTAGTAGGCTAGATATGGATTATAGTCCACCTATGGATTTTTGTAGTCCAACTCCAAATTTCATCCATCCAGCTATGGATTTTAGTAGGGTAGCTATGGATTACAATCTAGTTGTAAATTTTGACAAGGTAGGTATAGATTTCAATAGTCTAGCTATGGATTCCATTAGCAAAGCTATAGACTTCAATAAGGAAGCTTCGAACATGCATACAAAAGATGTAGAAGCATTTGGTAATCTGAAGAGAAGTTATAAGGAGGTTTTAGAGATTGAGAAAAGTCTAGTTTACCATGGTAGGAAGGTCAAAAATAAAAGAGAGTGCAAAAATATATTTTTTGACTTCTCACCTACTCACCTGACCAACTGGATATTTTGATTTCTATGGACATTTAATGTATCCCTTTCAAATTCAAAATATTGATCCCATTTGGAGTTTGGGGGGGAAATTTTGGGGTAGGTGAGATAGTTGCACACAACAACCAATAGAAGACAAAAATAGAGGAATGTGAGAAGTAGAAGATATACACATATCAATAGAAGAGGAAAAGTGTAGCAAAGAGCATTCAACATAGCAACAATAAAAAAGAAGGGAATGTGCAGTAGAAAATAGAGAAACAATATGAGAATATATAGTAGTACCCTATAGAGAGAATAGAATAGGGATACAAAACAAGGTAGCAGTTTGGAGATTGTAACAGTAACAGTCTACACAGGGTCTAGAATAAGAGGTATAGTAGATAAGACAAAAGAATATGTTTGTTGATAGTAGTTAGAAGAAAGTTAAGAAGGATTAGAATTTTTTTTGAGTCATTAGTATATATCTATAGTTGTTAATAGATGCTTGTAATATTTATTTTAAACATCAATTTATATATATATTTCTTATTTTTAGTCATACTCTGTCCTACCCTATTTTAGTATTTTATATTTTTATTGTGTTGCTTGCTTGCTGCTCTACTGGGCTTACACATGTTTATTTTGTCTTCTCTCCTAATAGCATCCATTAGATCTTGTAAAAGTTTCCCAATAGACTTTAAATTAAACTCTTTATTAACTTATACTATACATCTCTTTCAGTTTTATTCCAATTATTTTTATGTTCTTGACTGCTAATGCGCTCTCATCATTTTATTTTTAAATTATAAACTATATATTTTTTTTAAATTGAAAAGAACATTTTATTAATCATATAAAATATATATTGTAAATTATAACCACACACAACACACCCATAAAAAGGACAGAGAAGAGTGGATAAAACAACAAACAAATTCTATATTCTTAATATTACAACAAAATTTAGACATAAGAAAATATAAGAAAATATATTTTTTCAATTCAAAAGGATATAAACAAATATAGCATAATAAAATTTTCACAGTTAAAATATAATCATTTAGTTTATTTTCCTAAAATTCTTGTCACCCTCCAAACCATCACTAGCAGGTGGATTTGTAATGATAGAAAAAACTTCTCAACTATCATTCATCTTTTATTTATTTTCCTCAATATATTATATCTTTAAATGTTAGCTATCACTATCAACTACATTAGTGACTATAACATATGAGTACTTGTACACCTTACCCACCATCTATTTTGGGCTTTTCCCTATCTTTTTTGGTGGTAAGTGTTGACACCTAAAATACTCGCTCTACGCAAACAACCTTCTATGGGAAGCTTTATAGGTGTGGGACTCAAACATGGTCTGTAAATCAACCTCTGAGGTTTTAGATGCTGGATCTATGAATTGATATTGAAAAAGGGTTAGGAATAGAAGCAAGTAAAAATTAAAATAAGGACTAACTAAGGCGATGTGTTAGGATCTTTAAAGAATTTACCTACAATTACATAAAATATATTGAATCTTCAAACATCAAAAACTATTAAAGGAGCATATGCATGTATTAATGTCTATAAGACAAACAAGAACCACTAATATAGAAGCAGAGAAACGAAACCACAAATAGAAAACAACTTTTTACTCTGTTTGACACAAAATGCCACATCATATTCATTGTTAGGTGGAGAACAGAATCCAAAAGACCTCAAGGGCACAGTATACAAGATTCAATCCTACTCGTGAGGGGAACCTACTAAGTTCATAGCATGAAAAATGATAACTATTGCTATTTATAATCTAGAATGAAAACTTATTACAATGACTTCTCTAGTACCAATAATTATCTAAAATGTAGCCCTAAAAAAAGAAAGGAGACATATTTATATAGGAACCACGACCTCTTGAGGTAATGACAGTTAAAACTAGGCACTCATGCTCATGAATACACTGATGCGATTGACAAGAGAGTTCCAGCTCATGAGTGTAGTTGGTCTTTAGGGACCCTAAATATTGGTGAATTACAACTCCCTATGAATCCCATGATACTTAAAAGAAGCATAATGGTGACACATGACTACTTCCTGAACTACCCTTGGAATACTATTAAGAAGGGGGATCCACTACCTTTCTTCAATGGTGCTGCTCAAATTTATGATAGGGAATGTTTTCTCATGAGGAGCACTGGGATGACATGTGGTAGGTCCACTTCCTTTATCATAACTACCTAGTAGATCCCCTTCAGAATTCCATCAACCAATGGTGCAATCCTAGGTCATGACAAAATAACCCTTGCTCCTGAGAAGCATTGTGATACTATATGGTGATCTGGCACTTATCCCTCCTTACCAATAAATGGTGTGGCTTATCTATTATACTATTAGCCAATGGTACTACTTTAAACTCTGACAAAATAAAACTATCCTTGGATGAGCACTAGGAAGTCATGTGAAACACTGACACTTCTTTTGGGCATGCTAAGAACCTTTAATGATAAGTGAGCACTGAACTACCATGTGGAGAGCTTAGATGGAAGCTAGGACTTAGCTAAAAACTAATAAGGGGAACCTGAGGGATAAAAATAGGTCAAAATAAATGTTCAATCTCAGTAAGCACATCTAAGATTAAAAGCTAACTGCTCCAAAACTTGAAAATGTCAATAATGATCAAAATTTCCTAGTGACTCAAAGGGGGAATCTACCTGCAGATGGAGGAACCCAAAATTCTAGTATCATAGACCAATTGGGATAAAACTACAAAAATGGGTAGAGACCACAAAAATCACAAGTTATAAACAATAACCTTCAAAGGCATCCAATCTTCCTCCTTGGGTTGGGTCTTATTTCTTAAAGCCTCAAAAGCTCTATCTAGATCTATGATTTCCTTGAATGAGATAATACCCAAACCCTAATATACCACCATTATTTGAAAATATATATAGGTGAGAGGCTTTAATATGGTGTCCACTTCAGAGACACTTGGCGATTGATTGAAAGCCATGAACATGGTCTCATCATTTTGCTTATACTCCAACATCTCTTTTATTTTTAACTCTAGGAAGACAGTGTTGTACCGAAGGAATGGAGAGGGGAATCCTAATAGTATCAACTATTTGATGTGTCCCTTCCTATCATGGACCACTTTTTATAAGGAATTAAGGAATCCCATAAACATTATCACTACCTTGTTGCATCTCAAAAACTCATTGACCTTTACCACCACTTGTCTTCGATCAGCCACCATTGTTGCTTGTAGTGTTCCATCCATTGCATTGTAAATATTCTGTATAAGGAGCTATGATTCTTGAACCTTAGGGGATACAAAGGCAAGTACTTTACTATGGACTCATTAACCTGGGAGGTCAACCTTTATGAGTTAGTGATGAACTCGAGCACTGGATTTAAGTTAGTTATCACATTCTTGATCCTCTCACAATAAGATACATATAATTTTTGGACCATGGGGATGATCCATGCCATCTAAGAGCAAGTGAAAAGGTAGTTCTTCAATTGTAGGATCTCTTAGTCCTTTGGATGAGGACTCCTGCTCCATCTATTGCTATAATTTTTGATGTGCCCTATTGGAGTCCCAGATAATTTGATAGGCCTGCATAGGTTTTAGCTCTTTTTTTTAGATTTTTCTTTTTGTAAACCTTTTCTTCATATTTAGAGCTTATATCTCAATCTTTAACTCTGCAACTTGGATTCACAGCTAGGCTCTTTGGTTTACTTCCACTCAGAAGCTCTCATTAGAGATGTCACTCTATAGGTCAAACCTCAGTTTGATGAGTTTCACATCTTTTGCCTTTGCCTCAATGTTGAGGTAGTTAATTGTATCTTTCACTCTATTGATTTATATTTATTTCTTCTCCAACCATTTATCAGCATTTATATAGTTCATAGTGATGAACTTCTACATTTCTTCCATCAATTCGACCCAGGTCAGTAGGTCTTGCCTAGCTAAGGTTATGGCTTATAGTGCAGATTGAGTAGTCTCGTAGTTGCATCTATTCATAGGGATTGACTACTTGGGTTTTCATGTTCATAGTCTTAAGGGATTACTACATTGGGTTAAAAAATGATCATATATGAGGCACCACTAGAGCTTTGGCCATATTTCCTTTCTTCTTCTCTATCCGAGCCTCTCAGGCCTTTTTGGCAATCTCCATCTACTGATGAAATGACTCCTATAATTAAATATTTTACCCTATAAAGGGGGATCCTTATGGTGACCCAAAAGCAATGGTTACTTAATCCTATGAAGTAGAGGATGTTGTTCCACTAGAGGTGAGTAGGTGAAGGGTTAGGGTTAAAGAGTAGAAAGGTGAGAGGCCATGGAGTGGTGTGGAAGGTTATTTCTTCATGATGGATGATGATGTAGATGATAAGGGCGGAGAAGTGAGAAATGGTATGCAGGAAGTGAATGACATCATGAAGGAAAGTGTTGTGAGCTTAGTGGTAGCATGGGAGGATGAAAATGTCATAAAGAAGGTGATCAGTTGGGCAGTGGAGAGTACCCAAAGCATAATATAAATAATGGAGGGAAAATAAAAAGTGAATAACAAAGTGAAGGTGGAAACGAGGGGATGGGAAAAGCATTCCCTCTTTTACAAAGCCTAGGGGGGAAGATTGGAAACTTGTGATTTGACTTGTATATGTTGAGGTGACCCCACTAAAAGATGCCATGAAGGGACCTATTACTACTATCAAGTGATTGGATATGGGTACAATAGAAGAGGATAGTTTACAAATATTTGAATCACTACAGCTTCTTATTATTTATCCATAGGGGCATCCCCCTCTTCATCAAAAGGAGTATCTTCCTCTTCTATTTTGTCTTTAATAGATAATTCTCCTTCTACCAGAGCTTTCACCTTATGGTGCTTGTCCCATAGGTTTACAAATGTTTTATCTATGTCCACATCTTTAAAATTTATAAAGGGATTACTGATTTCCTACCTATATTTCTAATAGACATCAATTTTATCTTGGATCCCATCTTTTTTGATGAACTGTACCATTAGCCCCTTTGTTAATTTCTTTATGGGCTTGAACTGCCAGTCTATGTCATAAAAGGACTCTTATGGATTGTGGGTATTTGATAGCACCTTGGATAGATCTATGTAATATTTGATGTCATCCTTTACAATTAACTTCCACTGATCGATGTATGGTTAGTTCTCATGATTGAGAAGGGTAACGGTCTTCAAATTAGCTATATGACCAACCAGATCATAGGTCCACTGGTCATCAATCAAGTTAAGGTTGAGCTCTACAAGCTTACGTGTAAGAAGTTTCTCTTTTGAAATACTCAAAATTATGATTCCACCTCTTGTTAAGGGGACATCATATGGATCCTTCTTCTTGTAATATGTGCCATTTATTAAGTCAACCATGTTGATCTAGTAATCTAGCTCTAAGGCTAGGGTCTTATTTGTGAGTAGGTGCAAAAGCCAAAATAGCTCATGTTTGAATTTGTATGCTCAAAGAAGGTGAAATAGGCCTTGAAGAACATGTCAACCAAAATTTTGGTGCCAGTGAGCCATGAATTCTATCTATCCATCATCTTGACTGTGATGGCCTCTCAACCTAGGTCAATGAGGACTAGGGATATGAAGAGCTTTGAGAACTCTTAATAATCCTGTATGACTGACAAGATGTGGGTCTATGATATTATGGGGATCACCATGTTAGGATGGGTTCTCATTTCAATGGATTTTAAATTTATCTATGAAGAGAATAAGCAGGAGTGCTAAAACAAAATTAGCTGAAGGAGGAAGAAGGAATACCAAAAGCTATTCAATGCTGAGAAGTTTTCTAGTTTAGTTTGTATGGTAATGGTGATGGTATTTACAAAATCCATCATGTACACCTCTCCTTACTCATCATCTTCAACAAGAATACTACCCCCAATTGGAAGTCAATGATGTTGGCATCTGAGTCCATCCCAAATATAAATACTAACATAGAAAGGGCATATTTCACATCCTTTATCTCAAAGCTTGCAAGGGAGATGGGTAGAGAAGGTGCCTCAGTGTAGTTTCTCTTAAGGAGTAAATTTTGAACTATATTTTATAGACTTGGTTGTCCCAAACATTATGTAGGATATCCATACTATAGACATCAGTGTTGTGGCCTCTCTTATGTTGGATCATCTCCCTTATGGCCTCTACACTGAGATCCACCTTTAAGTTATTCTTCCGTATAATAATGTTAGTGTTGGCATCATGCCTATCTACAAAGAGGGCAACAATCTCCATGTATGGTTATATAAGAGGAAATATGTACTGGGATAGAATTGAGTTTTGTATTCTGTATTTGAGTTAATTGCAATCATTTTTTCACAGCTTTTCGATCATTCAAGCATGGGAGCTCCCTCTCAATGTTTTTTGGGTTTTTGACCAATTTTAGGTCATAGATTTCATTTGGATAATCCATGGCCAATGTGGGATATTTATAGCACCCCTTGGCTACACTTTTAACATTTGATACTTTAGGCTTTGGTTGATTGAAAGTGGAATCATATGATTTTATTATCGCATACTATGGGGGAAGGTCCCCATGACCATTTGACTCTAGGGTCCTCTACTTCTTCAGATTCCTTTTGCCACTATATGAGGATGTATAACTCTCCATTCCCACAAAATATTCTAACATGTTCTCTCTGGTTGAATAAAAATGTTTGATATTGGCCTTTACTTATAATTCTTTCAATTCTTGTCTCAAATCTCTCTACTCAATATGCTTTGTTTCGCTTGGTTTTCTTGAAGTTATTAAGGCATTTAAGTGTTCGATTTGATTAGGAGATGGGTATTTTTAATTAAATTTTAGTAGGTGAGATCATCATGAAAATTTTGAATTTGGGCTCCTAATAAATGTCAAAGGAAGAACACACACTTAAAGAATGCCCTGCAAAGGATTTGTGATGATCCTCATGGTGGGTTGTGTAATATGGAGCATGTGGCATTAATGACTGGGGGATGGGTAGATAATAGTCTTTGAAAGAATATTTCAAAAACAAGGAGATCCAGGGTGTGGATAGATGGAAATGAGACAAAACACTTGTACCAATGACACTTATTCAGAGGGAAATAACAAAAATAAAGGAAAATTAATGAACAAAGGGAAATAATAACAAAGAAGGGAAACTATCTAACTATACATAATGGGAAAGTCAGTAAATTAGTTGAAATGTTTCAAGTTGATTCCATTGATTAGAATCCATAATATATTTCCTTCTTCATATTTGAACTCAAAATTATTATTGTGTATATTTTCAATGATGTCAAATGA
The DNA here is from genome assembly GCA_037957365.1 of Torreya grandis. Taxonomy (NCBI): domain Eukaryota; kingdom Viridiplantae; phylum Streptophyta; class Pinopsida; order Cupressales; family Taxaceae; genus Torreya; species Torreya grandis. Next base: position 1,559,078 of record JARHVA010004272.1, on the reverse strand, counting down.
CCCCCTCTAGAGGGAATCAAACTTTTCATGTTGGCCTGATTTCATGGCCCTTCGATCATATTTGAAGACAAAGTCCCAAGGATTAAATATTTGGTCTAATGATTTATTATCTAACCATTAGTTGATCATTTATTATTGGGTTAACTTCACATCACTTCCTCACTCTCTTGCTTCTTACAGGTTGAGTAGTTCTACTAGCCTAACCCCATCACCTCAATCTCATTAGCTTTTAAAATTTGTAAGGTGAGGATTTTCATTAATGTGCGTGACCACTTCCTTATGTACTAAATCATATGGGGATGTATTAAGTATTTTTTTGGGGATAATTTGGTTGGTCTTAGGTATATTCTAACGTGCATATGCCACTCCCTTAGTTTATCAGTGCCTATCCATTTGATCAACCTAATTAGATTCTTGTTGGTTGATTTGACCAATCCATTCCCTTGTTAGTAGTAGTTAGACAAAGTCTTTAGGAAGATATAATTTTGGAGTGTGACTTCTTAAATATTGAAACCAAGGAAGTCTTTTTCATTATCCAAAATTGTCATTTTAGGTGGGTCGAACCTTGATATTAGCTTCTCCAAGAAACCAAGGACCATGTTTTCATTTGCCTCCTTCATTGGTGCTACTTCAATCTACCTATTGAATTGATAAATGGTTGTAAGTATATATTTATGTCTTATGATAGAGATTATATTGATCATCCTAATTAAATCCAAGCCCTACTAAGTAAAGGGTTCATTGGTTATAATTGGATTTAATGGCATGGTTGAATTGTTTCACTTTCTCATGAAGAATTGACATTGTTGGCATCTCTTGAATGCTTCATGGTAATGCACAAACATGGTTTGCCAGTAGTATCCCATGCACATGATCTTTGTTATGGTGGTTTTGGATTATAAATAGCCACCTGAAGGGGTGAAGTGAATATCGTAAAGGATATTATCAGCTTGATAGCTATCCACACATTAGATCAGATCTCCATCAAAATTTCTCTTGAACATGAATCCTTGGACTAGTGTGTAGCTATCCCATTATAGCATATAGAATTTCCTTTTATGTGCATGAATACCATCAAGATATCGATCAGTTTGCATGAATCAGGTTCTGTCAGTGACCTAAGATCTATGAGTTTAATATTAATTAAGTAAAACCATTATTGATGTATCTTGTTCTTCCATTTGGTCATATTTTTTTAGGGCCAATTATTCATAGAGTCCTCTTCCCTGGATCACCTTGGTTGACCTGAATTCAATGTCATACTCTAAGATCTTGGTGATCCAATTAGCCATTTTTTCGGTGATCTCTCCTTCCATTTTATATTTCTTGATGCTATAATGCACCATATACACCATTATCTTGCTTCCCACTACAAGGTATCTAAATGTTTTGAGGCCTTTAACAATGGTGAAATCCTATTTTTAAACAAAATTATACTCAACCTCATACCCACAAAGGGTTCTCTAATAGAAAGGAATAGGGTGCTCACTTATCCCTTTTTCCTTTTGATTTAGCATGAATTATAGGCTATGTTCACTTCTATAAACTTACATGATGAAATATTTGGATAAATCAAGATTAAATATGATGGGCGTAGTTGATATCACTTCTTTAATTTTTTCAAATGCTACTCATCCTTTCATGGTCCATTTTAAGGACTAGTCTTTCTTCATCATCAATGTGATGGGCCTTACCAGCCCTATGATGTCAAATATGATTTTGCTAATGAAATTAATATTTCATAAGAAAGATTAGACCCCCTTCTTGTCGATCGATAAGGTCAAATCCTTGATGACCTTTACTTTATATGGATTACTAGAGACTCCATATTGATATACCACACATCCTAGTAGCTTGCTTTGTGAGATTATAAAAACACATTTCTTAGGGTTGAGAGACACCCTAAATTATTGGCACTTGTAGAAAACCTTCTCCGAATGATCAAAATTAACTTTCATCTTCTTAGAGAACATAGTGAGGTCATTTAGGTATACGAGGACAATCTTGTTGACTAGGCCTTTAAAATCTATGTTCATGGCTCTTTTGATGGTAGCCACCACATTATAGAGGCTAAAAAGCATCTTCACATATGCAAATGTCCCCCACTTTATAATAAAATTGGTCTTGTGTTGGTACTTTTTTTTTAATGCATACTTGGTTATACCTCAAAAAGCCATCTAGCAGGGAAAACATTTCCACACCCACTACTATCTGGAGGGTCTATTCTATATAATGAAGGAGATAATGATCCTTTAGAGATGCTTTATTAAAATATTGAAAGTCTATGAATATATGGATTTCTTGATTATTATTCCTCATCAGAACTAAGTTACACACCCAAGTCAAATTATTTATTTTGTATATGATTCATGAGTTGATCATAGACTCAATTTGTGGGTTAACTAGCCTTTGCTTTTGCCAAACATGTTTTACCCCTTATAGCATATCTATGGAGTGTTGGATTACCTAATGGTCATAACCCTTTAGGTCATTATAGGTCCATGCCATGACACTTTTATACTTGTTTCAAAATTCAATTGATCACCCTTTATCTTCTTAGGTAACTTCCTTCCCAACCTTAAATTTTCTTCCATCTCCAACATTGAACTCAGAGTAGTGACTTTTATCTGTAAAAAAAATTTGTTTCTCATTCCTCTCATCATAAGAACCAAATATATTCTCCAAGGTGATCATCCTTTTTAGATGTTTATTTTATTTTAGTAGCATGATCTGGTCTTTGTAGGATTCCTTGATCTCTAGTTAAAACATCTCTACAAATTTTAATGATTGTTGAAGGAACATGGTGATTTGGGTATCACTTTTGAACACTTGACATTTTTGGTCATTATTGAGAATGGAAGGTATAATGATCACCCACACTACTTGCTCATTATTGAAAAAATCTATCACCAAATAAAATTAGGATCCAATCATTGCCATCCTATCAACTTCCACATTTATAGATATGGGAATGATTTATATATTGAACGCTTAGAATGCTTCAGTCAAGTTTCATATTTGATTTATATATGATGTCATATAGATGTTCTTTATGGTTATGATTTCTCTTAACTACTTTAAAACCAACTTAAAGTCACCAAACAATTTTAGCCTTTGTACACCCATATGCTCGACAAGACTGAGGCTATAGACTAGTGTTTTGTATATAGCTTCACTATTTATACAAGAAAATTAGAAGCAAAAGGATTAGTGTGTGTCTTTCCTAGATGGGGACATCAATCAGGTACTAACCTTGGATTTGGACATGATTTTCATGCCATCAAAATACAGAGTCCAAAAATTAAACTCACTTTTAGGCTCTTTGCTCGAAATCTCTTTATTTTTTATCACCTCTAGAATGGCTTGGTCTTCATTATGAATCATGTAGGTCCCTAGATTGATGGTATTTAATTTCATGATTGTATCTCTCTTGATGAATTCATTGACAAAGACCTCTTCCTCTAGGGTTTTTTTGTCTACTTCCATTTTTTCTTTGAGCATTTCTATGTGATAGATCTATTTCTTTGAGAAAGATGTGTGTGTTGCTTCAAATTTTATCATAACATCTTCCAATATATGTTTTGGTTGTAGTGGTTTAGATAATACCTTAAAATTTGAGTCATATTTGGTTCTCACAATCAAAAGGGACCAATCCAATGTTAGGTATCCACCTATATTTGCTATGAAATATCCTGATAGACATAGATCAAAGAATTGTGCGATGTTTATTACTACAACTTCCTATGATATAGTGATGTTAGGATAAGAACATAAGGTGAAGGGAAGAGCCTTAATGATACCTATGGTTTGTATTTTCTTCCCATATAACTACATCACTCCATTATTTAAAGGTATATAGTGTATTTACATTGCTTCCATGATCTGCTTAGGCATCATTATGATGCTAATGCAAGAATAGATCATAAAATTGAGAAACAACTTCACCATGACAATTGTCAAATAAAATGGGGTGGGTTTTGTCTTTCTTTACCCCTCTTTAGATTTGATGAATGTGTATGGTGCTTTGGGATGTTCACTCATGCTATTTTCCTTTCCCTTTGTTTGTTCAGGGTTCATATCTAGTCTTCCTCACATGGGATTCCCTCAATCCTCCAAGGATTATTTCAGTGCATACTTCTACTTGGGTATAAGTAAGACATTCCAGAGATAAATTTTGGATGGAACTTTATTTAGTTGTTTCACCACATTGTATGACACTACAAGTGGGACCTAAAGGTATTTTACATTATTTTTCACTACATCACTCCACCTTAGATATGTTAGGTGTGATTATTGGGGTGCCAAACTTCTCTTAAAAGGCACCTCAGGCCTTATGGAAGCTTCTTGGCTTTCAACCAATCTTATCTTAGAGTGAGTGTAATAGTCTGATTGGTCTTGTAGAGTTATGTATATGGGGACCTCACTCATATAAACTAAATCATCTCCTTCTACCCAATAGAAAATCACATGCTTTGAAGTTATTTCCACTTATAATTCTAAGGACATTCCTTGCATTTGTGCCATCAAGACATCATTTTTAATTCCTAGGGACTAGTACCCATAAGAGGATGAATCATATGTGTGGTATTGTCTCCACTAGTCAATAACATTTTGATATAGATTGCATCTTGGGAAATTTTAGGGTACATGTGCATCGTTACATGGAAAGCACCATGAATTTGAGTCATCTTGCAAGTTGTTTTTTCCTTCGACTAGTTATTTATTTGCATTTGAAAAGGATCAGGTGCTAAAACAATTTGATTCATGGGTTGAATTTGATGGTTTGGCACCTGATGATTTAGCCTCTACCTCTCCTAGTATTGATTATTCTGATAGGGTGCTCTCCTTTATTGGTAGTTTTGGAAAGGGGGCTTTGGAGGCATATATTTCTATCTTTTGAGATTTATGATCTCATTGGATAAGTTTTGCAAGACACTCTTTATGTTGTTCATCTTTGTATCTATCAAGGATGAGGGGTATGTACTCACCTGGGAAGGTGGATATACATACATGGAAGGTAGTGCCTATGAGGTGCTCAAGACTTCTTACGATGACATAGATATATTTGGGAACATGAATATGGGAGATTGGGGGAGAATCTCCCCAATGTCTATCAACTTATTTTCAGCTCTGACTGTTAACTCATATGTGTCTAGCAGTGTGTAGCCTCCAAGAGAATGGATCATGATGGCAATGTTCAAGTTGAAGGCTTTGAGGTATAAGATAATGGCCATGCCTAATGGTGTTTGAGCCATAATTATGATTCTCTAACAGGTCTTATCAAACTTGGTATTAAAATCAATAATATCCTCTTGAAGGGATCCCTTAATAAATATTAGATGTTGCAAAAGAGATGACTAATCTATCTTCTTGTTAAAACACTCAAGGAATATATTTCCCAAGTCATCCCAAGTGGAAATGGAGTTCAAAATAAGGACCAGTACCAATCAAGACATCACCCTTAGAAAATGTTATATAGTAGCCTTAAATCCACATTTTACTATGTAACATAGTGTATAATGCATACATTTGTAACATCTTGAAGATGTTCTAATGCGCTTTTCAAGTATTAATCCAAGAACTTAGGGAGTGATTTTAAGGCGGTATTAGGAATAGGGTCCCATGTAGCTAACATTACTATAATGATGTGTGGGATACCACTATTCCATGCTACGAACTTTCTCAGTGGCTTTGGGATCACCATTTATTGTGGTTGTTGTGTTTTGCTAGATCATATGGTCTTTTGGTGAGTTGGGACCACTAGAGGCAGTGTTAAAAAGATTGGATTATTCACTTTTGTGACCTCCTAATGGGCCTATGACTCATAAACTATGAATTCTAGTTAGTTAGACTAGTAGTTTGGTACCACCAAGCATGATAAGAAATAAAAATTGTTGACACCTAAAACCCTTGGTCTATGCAAATAGCCTTATATGGGAAGCTTTAGAGGTGTGGGACTCGAATGTGATCTACAAAAAAAAACTTTGAAGTTTTATAAATTGGCTCTTCAAATTATATTTGGGAAAAGGGTTAGGAAGAGAAGTAAGTAAAAATTAAAATAATGACTAATGAAGGTGATGCACCAAGATATTTAAAGTCTTTACATATAGTTTCATAAAATATCTTGAATATATAAACATCATAGACTATTAAAGATGCGTACACATTAATTAAAGTCTATAATGCAAAGAAAAACCAATACTATAAAAGTAGAGAAAGGAAATAACAAACATAAATAAATTTCCACTCAATTTGGCATAGAACACCACATCCTCTTCATTGTTAGGTGGGGAACAAAATACAAAAGGCCTCAAGGGCATAGTATACAATGTTAAATAATACCCATGAGGGGCACATGCTAAGGTCATGGAATTAAAAATAATAACCCTTAATACTTCCATTCTAGAACTAAAACATGTTACAATGATTGGTAGAGTACAAATAATTATCTAAAATCATGTCCTTACAAAAGAAAATATCCGTACATTTATATTCACAGTGGCCTCTTTAGTAAGAAACACCTAGAACCATGTACTCACACTCATGATGAGGCCATTGCAGTTGACAGGGGATCCCTAAATCATGAGTGCAATTAGTCTTAAGAGATCTTGAATATGGCATGATTTTAACACCATATGATACAAATGATGCTTAGAATAAGTGCAATGGTGACACGTGGTTACTTCCTAAACTACCCTTGGAATAATATTACAAAGGGAGGACCCACTACCTTCATCTAATGGTGTTGTTAAAAGGTCTGATAGGGAAAGCTCTCTCATGAGGAGTGTTGGGATGACATTTGGTAGGTCTGCTTCCTTCATCATAATTGCTTGGTGGGTCCCCTTCCCAACTCTATCAAGCAATAACATGATCCTGAGCCCTAAACTAATAACTCCCAAGAAGTGTTATGACACCACATGGCAAGCTGGTGCTTGTTAGGAACCCGTGCCTTACCCTTCTCTTTGCAGTATTAGCGTAATAATTTCTATAGATGCATATGCTTTGTAAGTCATCCCTTAGAGCATATTTGAATTATCCCACATATAAGGGAAGTAGTACTTGTTAGAATAGAGTTAGTATATAAGTAATTGTTTAGGCCCAATGAAGGCATCCACGAATTTATTGTATTGAGCTTGCTCAAAGAGGTTGCCCCCTCGAAGTGGCCTATGATCAATATAAGCTTTTTGTGTTTATGTTATTTGTAAGAGTTACTTTATTTTCACATATTTCAATTAAATATGTTGTAGGAGGTAATCTACTACAGGACGTTCTTCTCATCTAGTATCAAAGCACTTTTTTGGCTTTGTGGATAGATTTGGAGCAATTTTTTTTGAAACAAGGGTTTCTAGGAGCTGTGCCATTTCTAGCAAGATTTTTTTTGTAGGTTTTGTCATTTCAGATTGGGTAAATACCTATCCACTTAACTGTGGGAAGTGCTTGGTCATAAGCCCTAAAACTCATTTTGAGGAGAACCACAAGAACCCTGAAGTAGCTGGCCCATTGAGAGGACCTACCAGCAAAAAGGGCAATGGCCCCATCCTGATTGAATAATTACCACCTGTGAGGTAAACCAAAAGTTGTCGTTAAGGGGTAAACCTACAGCCAAATTTTTTTGGAGAGTGGTACTCGATCAGATAGCTTTGGTGGCCAGAGAGAATTTTTAAAAAATCTTTTAAAAAGCCAAACAAACTTGGGGTCCATATCTATCTTATCATGTTTAGAGAGCAAACACCATCATATCCATAGTTGAGGATATTTCTGACCACATAGTTGCAGACAATCCATTTCTAGAATGTGAAGGATCCCCAACTATTAACAACTAGTTATGGTCACCACTCATGCAGGCACAAAAATCATGGAAGAAGAAATTGCCACATTGAAATCTCAAGTTGTAGAGTTAATTGATATGATGCATGGCTTGAATCAAAAGAGTAACATCTTGCTCAACAAAGTGCAGAAGGAGGAGTCTTCTTTAGAGCATCACTCCTTTGCTTCCAAGTTCTCATGTGGACCTAAGCTAGACTTTCCATGGTTCAATGGTACAGATCCTACAGGATGGATATATCATGCTGAACAATTCTTCAACCTCCACAATAATTATTCTACAAACAAAGCCTCAATTGCTTCCTTTCATCTGGAATAAGAAGCATTTCAGTGGTATCATTGGTATCTCAAGACAAATGATGAACTTGATTGGTCAAATTTAACATCCTTAATTCTGGGTAGGTTTGGTCCCTCAGCATTCAAGGATTTCATAGGATCTCTCACCAAACTCTATCAAACAAGTATCATTCATGAATATCAGATTAAATTTGAAAAACTAACTAATCACACTGAAGGGTTGTCAGATGACTTCTTCAAAAGCTACTTTGTTAGTGGCCTTAGAGAGCTGATTTGCTTGGAGGTAAAAATTTTTTGACCTAAAATATGATGGACGCTTTGGGTTTGGCTAAGTTAGCAAAAGATAAACTCTCCACACAGTGTCGACCTCCCACCTTTTCATGAGCAATAAGTGAATCTATAGACAACCATAATGACACCAATCAAGCACCTGACTGAGGCAAAGATGTGGGCTCGCAAAGAGAAAGGATTATGTTACAACTATGATGATAAATGGGTTAAGGGTCACAAGTTCATCTAATGAAAACTTTACTTGCTAGATGTGGAGTCACCACTAGAGTAGGATAGTAAGCCTGATATTCTAGAATTTCAAGATGCTCAAGAAGAACCCAACACTGAAGAGGACCCAAAGGTTCAAGAGACTCGACTTGAGATATTAGTGCATGCACTAGCAGGTGTCACCACTCCCCAAACCATGAAGGTCAAAGAGTGATTCAAAAATATCCCTCTCACAATCATCATTGACTCAGGCAATACTCATAATTTCATTGATCCTCACATTGCTAAGGTGACAGACTGCTTTGTATACCCTTGTTTTAGCTTTGAAGTCATGATTGTTAATGGGGGCACATTACCATGTAAAGGGAAGTGTCAAAATGTGCATATTTCAATGGGTAATTATAATTTTCACTCTGATATTTTTGACCTACCTTTAAGAGGGTGTGATGTGGTTTTAGGGGCACAGTGGCTTCACACATTAGGACTTATTTTAAGGGACTTCTCTGAGCTTTGGATGCAGTTCATAGATAATGGTCAGAAGCACACCTTAAAAGGGTTATTACTAGGATCTACTAGCATCATCAGTTCTCATCGCATGGAAAAACATTTGAAGAAACGCCCACATGGGGTCATTGCACAACTGCATTCTATTCAACTCTAGCCCCCCACTGCTACTAACCACCCTATAGATTTACAAGCCATAATCGACAAGCATGAAACCATTTTTTTAGAACTAGTAGGTTTTCCCCCTTCACACTCTGAAGATCACCACATTCCTCTCCTTCCAGGAAGCATCCCACCCAACATCCGGCTATACCATTACCCCCATCTATAAAAGACTGAAATTGAGAACTTAGTCTGGGAACTCCTCATGTTTGGAGTTATTCACCCTAGCACCAGCCCATATTCCTCTCCAGTGCTTCTTGTCCACAAAAAAGATGGGTCATGGCACCTTTGCATTGACTTTTGAGCCCTTAACCACCTCACTATCAAGGATAAATTCTCAATTCCTATCATTGATGAGCTTCTTGATGAGCTCCATGGGGCCAAATTCTTCTCCAAGTTGGATCTGCATTCTGGCTATCATCAAATCTGAGTGCATCTTGATGACATTCCCAAGATATCCTTCCCTATGCATGAAGGTAACTATGAGTTCCTTGTCATGCCATTTGGCCTTACAAATGCCCCTTCCACTTTTCAAGCACTCATGAATAAAATCTTTTGGCCTTTTCTTTGTCAATTTATTTTAGTTTTCTTTGATGACATTTTGATCTACAGCCGCACATGGGCCAAGCATCTACAACATATTGAGAAGGCATTACAGCTATTAGTAGACAATCAATTATGTGCCAAGCAATCAAAGTGTTCATTCGATCAAGAGGAAATCGACTATCTGGGCCACATTATTTCAGCCAATGGGGTTCATGTGGACCCAAAAAAAATTAGTGCTATGCAGAATTGGCCTTGACCAACCACCCTCAAGAGCCTTCATGGTTTCTTAGTCTTGACATGATACTATCTCAAGTTTGTCAAAGATTTTGGAAAGATCACGGCTCCTTTGACTTTCTTATTGAAGAAGGATGCTTTCACTTGGGATGCAACAACTGATCAATCATTCATCAAAGTCAAATAGGCTATGTGTAGCACACCAATTTTGGCACTTACCAAACTTCACCAAAAATTTCACCATCAAAAGTGATTCTAGTGGCATCAGCTTGGGTGATGTTGTTCTCCAAGAGGGCCGACCAATTTCCTTCACTAGTAAAGCCCTTTCTAGCGACAATTTAGCTTTGTCTACATATGAAAAGGAAATGGTGGTAATTTTACATACAGTACAAAAATGGAGACCCTACTTACTGGGAAATCATTTTTGCATCAAAATTGATCATCAGAGTTTGAAATATTTCTTGGAACAGCGGGTCTCATCCCCAGCTCAGTAGAAGTGGGTCAGCAAACTCAAGGGTTATGATTATGAGATCACCTATAAGAAGGGAAAAGACAATGTTGTGGTTGATGCTCTCTCAAGAACATTCAAGGACCAACCTTCCCTCTCTGCCATTTGCATGCCCATTCCAAAATGGTTGGAATATGTCCAACAAGGGTATGCAAATGATCCCTCCTTATGCCACCTCATTCATCAATTGGCCACTAACCCCTTTACAATACCACATTATTCATGGGAGAGTGCTTCTCTGTGATACAAGGGTCATCTGGTGCTTTCTCAAAGTCTAGACCTACATCAATCCATCTTCTATGAAATCCATGCTTCCCCCTCAGTAGGGCACTCAAGATTTATTCAAACCTATGAGCGGGCACATCGACAATTCTTTTGGAAAGGCATGAAAGCTGAAATTAAACAGATGGTGGCCAAATGTGATACTTTCCAATAAAACAAAGTTGAAAGGACATTGAATCCCTATTTGGTTGAGCCTTTTCCCATTCCTACTAGGATCTGGATAGATATTTCTATGGATTTCATTGAGGGCCTCCCTAAATCTAGAGGAAAGATAGTGATCCTAGTCGTAGTCGACCACCTCTCCAAATATAGTCATTTTTGTGCACTCAACCACCCATACACATCCTCCATAGTCACACAAGTTTTCTTGGATCATATCTTTCATCTTCATGGCATTCCTTCTTCAATTATCTCAGATCATGATGCCACTTTCACTAGTCATTTTTGGATGGAACTATTTCGTCACACAGGCACACAATTGAGAATGAGCTCTGGGTACCACCCATAAATAGATGGCTAGACAGAAATAGTCAAGAAATTCTTGGAGACCTTCCTTTGTTGCTTTGCTTCATAAAAACAACATCAATGGGCCAAGTGGCTTCCCCTAGCTAAATGGTGGTACAATACCTCATACCACACTTCCACCACAATGACTCCCTATGAAGTAGTTTATGGTCAAGCACTGCCACCACTTCTTCCATATAATCCTGGCAGCTCACAAGTTTAGGTAGTTGACACTACTCTCTGAAACTAGGATCAGGTTCTCTGCACCTTACAGGACAATATCTACATGGAACAAAACCAAATGAAGCAGTAGGTTGATCAACACTGCTCTGAGCGTACCTTTCAACTGGGTGATATGGTCTTTCTTCATCTGTAGCCATACAAGCAATCCTCACTGAAACTAAAAGGGTGCCAAAATCTTGCTCCAAAGTTTTATTGGCCATATAAGGTTCTCCAAAAGATTGGATCAGTTGCTTACAAGTTAGAGCTTCCACTTTCCTCCCAAGTTCATCTTGTCTTTCATGTTTCCTATTTGAAGCAAGTTCTTGGATCCAACATTTGAGTCCAGACAGTTTTACCAGCACTTGATAATTAAGGCTCCATCATTCTCAAGTAGGAAGCAATCCTGGATAGGCGTAGCCACCAACTTCAATCCCGCTCCATCACAGAGGTCTTAATCCTATGACACGGCATGCAACCAGAAGATGCAACATGGGAACCACTCTTCCAGATTCAACAACAATTCCCACATTTGAAGCTTTAAGGGCAAAGATTTTTCTAAGGGGGAGGGGATGTTAGGAACCCATGCCTTACCCTTATCTTTGTAGTATTAGTGTAATAATTTCTATGGATGCACATGTTTTATAAGTCATCCCTTAGAGCATATTTAAATTATCCCACATACAAGGGAAGTAGTAGTTGTTAGAATAGAGTTAGTATATAAGTAAGTGTTGAGGCCCAATGAAGTCATCCATGAATTTATTGTATTGATCTTGATCAAAGGAGGTTTCCCCCTTGAAGTGGCCTGCAATCAATATAATCTTTCAGTTTTTTTGCTATTCATAAGAGTTATTTTAGTTTTGCATATTTAGATTAAATCTATTGTAGGAGGTAATCTGCTGTAGGAGGTTCTTCTCAGTGCTTCTAAAGAAACTCATTGTTCTCTTTCTAAAACAAGCATGGGGGTACAACATAAAAAATCTATGTCCCTCCTTACAATTGAATTGTGGGCCCCATCTATTATCCTATCAGCCAATAATACTATTTTAAACTCTAACAAATTAAAATTAGCCTTTGATGAGTATTGGGTCGTCACATGAAACATTGCCTCTTTTCCTTAACAAACTAAGAATGTTTAGTTATAATCAAATGCCAAGCTACCACGTGGATAGCTTGGAAGGAAGTTGGGACTTAGCCAAAAAAAAGAAGGGGAACATGAGGGATAAGATGAGGTCAAAATAAACACATAATCTTGTTGAGCACATCTAAGATTAAAACATGACTCCTCCAAACCTTAGAAATGTGGATAATTATCCACAACAAGAATTTTATGTAAATTATACGACCTATAATCTTGTAGTGTTGCTTTCTTAAAAGTGCACGGCTTTGTTCTTACCCTTTGTTATGTATTGCATTGTTTATTTCTTTTCATTGAGATATTTTGTGTATTATGTATTGTAAAGGATTTTTAACACTTTTTTATCATTTTTCATGGCTATTTCATATTGTTTTATAATGTGTGGTCACAATAACATAAAATCCATATATTGGAATGAGTTTATTTAATGTGTGTTTTATATTTGTAAAAATATGTTTCCTTGATATTGGTTAGCATAATATTTTAATCCAAATGTACCACTTTGATTGATGGAGTGGAGATTCAATGGAACTTGTTCTTATGAATACATTATTTGGGTTTACATTATATATATATATATATATATATATATATATATATATATATATATATATATATATATATATAATATGGGTTTGTTAAATTTTAAAGGATGGTTTACACAATCATTATGTAAATTTATATTAGTAGAACTAATTTTAAGATACATATAAACATCTATAGTTTTAAACCTTACAATAGTGCAATTGATATTTGTGTGTGTGTGTGTGTGTGTGTGTGTGTGTGTGTGTATTCACATATATGTATATACATATATTTATGTATATTTATATACTCAAACAAGTATGTATAAATGAGTTGTGCATACACATACATAAGCACACACATGTGTGGACAACATGTGTATATATAATACATATATCTAAATATGTATAAATACAAACACATATACATGTGGGTGTGTATATACACACAATAGTGTGTGTGTGTGTGTGTATATATATATATATATATATATATATATATATATATATATATATATATATATATTGTACATAGATTTAATTAGTATATATGTGTGGGTGTGTGTGCATCTATAACTGATTGATAATATGTGTGTAAAATGCATAAATTACACACACACACACACACACACACACACACACACACACACACACACACGGGTATATACAAAAAATATTTATACATGCATAAATATATATCTATGTGTTTGTTTTCATGAACACACACATACACACATGATTTAATTTAATTTAGATTTTTTGATTATCAATGTTTATATTTATAAAAAGAAATTGTAATATTAAAAGTTTACAAATTAATTGTGTATAATATCCTTCGATTGTTACTAAACACATGTTATGGAAATATATATATATATATATATATATATATATATATATATATATATATATATATATATATATATATATATATATATATATATATATATATATATATTTCATTTAATGTAAACCCATAATTTTTATGCCTATATTAACTTACAATATACATTAATATTAATAAACTTATATAAATGGTTGGATAGTGTTGATTTGATAATTTTTATTGAGATACCTCTCTTGTAAAACATTTTGAAATATGTAAGCTAAAATTAATGAATATGATGTCAATTAATCTCCATTATGATAACCACTTTGACTCTACTTGTTTGTTAACTTGTTATAGACACAAAAATTTGGTATCAGGCATTTTGGAAACATAAATTTTGGCACACTTTGAGTTTGTGTACACATTTAATAACTCTTTTTGCACACTTTAACCTATATATTTACCCAATGGTTGTCTTGAGCAACCAAATTTACTAGATAAGCATATTTGAAATCACCATTATCTATACAAGTGCATCCCAGAATACCAAAAAACCTATCACCATGATGAAAAAACATCCACATATATGTGAAATATTTGTTGGAATAATGCATATTTAAGCTTACCTAGGGTTAATAGGGTAAGTTATTTATTACCGAGGGTAAAATTTATTTACCTCGGTTAATTTATTTTATTGTTGAGCATTTCTCACCAATATATTTGTTCGTAGTATGAGAAAATAAATAGTTTGTTTTATCTATTTTGTAATCATTAAAAATAGTTTGTTAACATGAAACAAACTATTTGTATTATAAATACTTTGCATTATATGAGAAATTAACGAGAGATTAATGAGAATATATAGAGAAATTTGTGTATTATCACCTATTTTTTAGGTGTGAGAAATTTATTCATTCTCTGGAAATAATTGCAGGTTATTTGTTGTGGGTTCTTTCTCCTAGATTGTTCCTGTGGATCCTGTGTATCTCCTACTCATTCTTTCTTCCCTTAGAAAGAGGGACAAGATCCCAAGTATCATTCTTCATTAATGAAGAATAATCATCATACATAGCAACATCCCACTCGGGTATACCATTAGCCTCAGAAAACAACACTGGATCATTTGTGCAAGCTTGTCCCAAAAGAGCAACACCAGATGTCTATGAGTGAGTGTGACGAGAATCAGATGGATCACCAACAAAAGAACCAGCTGCGTGTAGAGTGCTCTTTGCCCATTTAGGCTAAAATGGATTCTATTCGGCTTGTACACTCTCTTGCTGCTTCACATTCTTGGTCTATTTTTCATATGGATGTGAAGAGTGCTTTCTTACATGGTGATCTCCATGAGGAGATCTATATGGAGCAGCCTCTAGGATTTGTGCAGGACTCATCCTTGGTTTGTAGACTCCGTCGTTCTCTTTATGGCCTCAAACAAGCTCCTAGAGCTTGGTATGAGAAGATGGATAGTTTTCTTTTGAGTTCTGGTTTTATTCGTTGTGAGTCAGATCACAATGTATACATCCTGAAGCAAGGTGAGGAGCTTGTCATTTTGGTTTTGTATGTTGATGATCTCATCCTCACTGGCAGTTCAGATTCCTTGATACATGACATCAAGGACAAGTTGGCAGATAGGTTTGATATGACAGATCTAGGACTTCTACATTATTTTCTTGGTCTTCAAGTTTTTCAATCTTCTAAGGGCATTTCTATTGGACAGCAGAAGTATGTGACAAATATTCTTCATCAATTTGGCATGGTTGATTGTAAGCCTACACCCACTCCATATTAGTCAGGTATTGTGTTGTCTGCCACTTGTATGACTCCTCTTATTGATTCCACTTTATATCGGCAACTTGTAGGTAGTATTTTATACCTGACTCATACCCGTCCCGACATCACATTTGTTGTGAACCTTGTCTCTTGGTTCTCACATGAGCCTCATGAGAGTCATTGGCAAGCAGCCAAGTGTATTTTGCACTACATTTGGGGCACCACTCACTTTGGTATACATTACACACTACAAAGTTCTACACAGCTTGTTGGATACACTGACTCTGATTGTGCTGGTGATGTTGACACTCGCAAGTCCACTTGTGAATTTGATTTCACACTTGGTTCAGGTCCAGTTGCTTGGGCATGCAAAAAGTAGACTGCTATTGCATTGTCCTCTACTGAGGCAGAGTATCGAGGTGCTGTCAAAGCTACTTAGGAGGTACTTTGGCTTCGACAGTTGCTTGGAGAGTTTGGCTTCACACAACAGGGTCCTACTACTCTTTGGTGTGATAACCAAAGTGCGATTGCTATTTCACGCAATCTTGTTGAGCATCAGCAGACAAAACACATTGAGATTCACATGCACTTCATTTGACATCTTATTTAGGATGGATTTCTTTCTTTGGAGTTTGTGCCTACAGCTGAGCAGATTGCAGACATCTTCATTAAACCTTTGGCTTTTCCTCGTTATCTTCAGTTGTGAGCGATGCTTGGGGTGAAGGAAGTTGTCCTTGGGGGGATTTCCCATGAAGTCCTTCCTTCCTTTATTTTTCATATATTTTGATTGGTTTGTACATGGGTACCTTATCAGGCCTAGTAGCCGGGACCCATCCCTGTTTGTCATTCTCCCTATGTTTCGCTTAAGGGAGGGTGTTGGAATAATGCATATTTAAGCTTACCTAGGGTTAATAGGGTAAGTTATTTATTACCGAGGGTAAAATTTATTTACCTCGGTTAATTTATTTTATTGTTGAGAATTTCTAAACAATATATTTGTTCGTAGTATGAGAAAACAAATAGTTTGTTTTCTCTATTTTGTAATCATTACAAATAGTTTGTTAACATGAAACAAACTATTTGTATTATAAATTCTTTGCATTATATGAGAAATTAATGAGAGATTAATGAGAATATACAGAGAAATTTGTGGATTATCACCTATTTTTTAGGTGTGAGAAATTTATTCATTCTCTGGAAATATTTGCAGGTTATTTGTTGTGGGTTCTTTCTCCTGGATTGATCCTGTGGATCCTGTGTATCTCTTGCTCATTCTTTCAATATTTAGATAAACCAAAAAATTTCTATAGTTTAAGAAATTTGTTTATGTGTTTTTTTGCACAATTTTCTTCCAACATGCATATCCTTGTTTTATGTTTATACAAGTATTTTATGTAGTGAAAAAAGTATACCTATTTATTTCATGACATTTATGTGCATGTGTCATGTGTAAATTTGTGCCACATGTTAGCACACATATGTTTGTAATATTTTGTGTGATTTTTTTTAGTGTAATTGTAGCTATTATTCATATTGACAAGATTGTGAGAATTTGTGCAAGATGTAGTTTTAGTATTTCACAAAAGTGTAGGCTTCTGGTGATTATTGGAGTCTTTTTTAAATTTTGGGACATCTTGTAGAAGATTATATCTTTCATTCATATCTAGAGAAGCAACAAAGTAGATGATATTTTTAAAGGGAGGTTTTTCATTGAAGAGCTCAAAAGGATTTGATGATTTATGTAAAGAAGGAGCTAAACATATATGTAATATAAAATTGGTTAGGATGTAACTATCCTTAACCATAATATATTATCAAACTACACAAAACTGATCTATTGTCGTAACTAATTGGTGTTTTAAAATTATAATGTCAATTATTATTCTAACATTCCCCCATTTATTACATTGTTTTTACAAATTTACCCCTAAAATAAATCAAATTTCACCTTGCCAAGTGACTTGGTGAGTATATTTATTACCTATAAATCTATTGGGTAGTACTGGAGATGAATCTATTGGTTTAAGACTTTTTATAGAATGTAATGACACTATACCTTAATGTTTTTGGTTCTTTCATGAAACATTGGATTCTTGACAAGCTTCAACACATCGTGATTATTTCACAAAAGGACTTATGGCTAATCTTCAAGAAAGTCTATGTCAGATAGGATGTCATATAACCAAATTGATTTTTAAAAAACTCCTTCTATAGAATTATATTACACCTTAATGGATGAGAGATAAACTATATATTTATTCTTAGTAATCCATGAAATCCATCCAAAATCGAGATGAAATATATATCCTATAGCTGATATCCTATCATCAATAAATCTAGTATAGCCTTAGTCTGTATAACCATAGAAGAAGAAATGTGATTTATTCTTGTATTAAAAACCATAATCCACTATACCTCAGACATATCTCAAAATTTTCTTTGTTTTAACCCAATGGCACTTTGTTGGCTCCAACATGAATCTGAAAAGATAGTTGATAGTAAAGAATATATCTGTTCTAGTATATATCAATTAAATGAGACTTCTAACAAGTTGCCTATTAGGATTTTCATCTCTTTGAGGTAAATTAAAAAATTGATATATCTATAAACCTTTTTCCATGGGAGTTGATAATGATTTACACTCTATCAGCCCATATTTATCAAGTAACATCTTGGAATATTTCATTTGTGAGACAAAAATGTGATTCTTCTTTTTCCATATCTCTAAGACAAGATAGTAATTAAGGAGACCCATGTCTATCATGTCAAATGATTTATTCAAGTCATTCTTTAATTCTTCAATGAGATTATCTGAACTTCCTATTATCACAAGATCATCCACACACAAAATAGGAATTATGATCTCTTTTCCTTCCTTATTGATATAAAAATATGAATCTAATGGGATATGAATGAATCCATGCTGAAATATATGACCACTTATATTAATGTACCATGCCCTTGGTGCTTGATTAAATCCATAAAGTGACTTAATTATATGTCATACCTTTTATGGATGTTTTTCCATCAATGAAACCTCCTGGGTAGGTCACGTACACTTCTACTTTGAGATCACCATTAAAGATTACACTTTTGACATCCATATTTTAAAGTTTCCATCCTTTTTATGTTACGAGTGCACAAATAACTCTGATGGTCTTGATATTAGAAGTGGATGTAAAGGTCTCATCATAATAAATTCTATTTTGCTAAGCATACCCCTTTGTAACAAGTCATTCTTTATATTTATTGATGGATCCATTTGACTTGTATTTTTTCTTAAAAATTGACTTGTATCCAATGAATTTATTTCATATATCATTTTTTATGAGGGATTTATATTCAACATCTATGGGCTTCTTCCACTAAGGTTGACATAAAGCCTCTAGAACTATCTCTAGTTAAGTGTTGTAAAATACTAAACTTATTAGTGTCAGATTAACTTAATTTCTTTCCTATATTCTTATTTAAATTCATGATGAAGTATTTATAATAGATTTTAGGTTTGATTCCCTAGTAGTGGTTTCTACCCATTTTGGCATCAATGTTGTTGTTGACTTTGTGAAGAATTATCTTCCATACTTCCAAGGTCAATATACAATTCTCCTTGTTGTTAGAGGTACAATCACTAAGAGGGGAGGAGGGCGAATTAGTGATGAAATATAATCCAAATCAGTTAACAACTCTTAACCATTCAACACATATAGTTATGATCCTACTAATTAAACATTACAATGAGCAAGGAAAATATGACAAGATCAAGTAGATAACACATGATATATGTTGGAAACCCTCTTGAGGGATAAAACCCACTAAACCCTAAAATATGGACAACATTCCTATATTAACAAAATCCAAATTTAGACCAATACCAAATGATCAAGGAAAATCCATCCCTTAGTTTAGTGAGACACCTATCCTACAAGGAAGAACCAACCCCCAAGGCAACCAAGTATCAACCTAGCTACCTTGATCTAATTTTAACTTCATATCTGATGTATTATACACTTGATTGTGGACTTATCTTAATTTCACTCTTTCCTATTTAAACTCTCACAAACTTCCACACTCAATCAATGCATCCAAAACACCTTTTTTAATCACTCTCAAATAACCTCTAGGGCCTACTCACTCAATCTCCCCCTTCTAGGCTTATTAGGTCTAATGACCTATGTGTTCACCTTCATAAAATTTATTAGATAATAATGAATAATCCTCTTTTCTATCTGATGGTCCTTAAAGGTCCTCTCCTTCAATTGGCCTCACAGGCACACAACCACCACAATTAGTCCAATTATGCCTTGTATTTATACCACTCTCTTGGTATAGCCCATCTTGGTCAGCCACAATGCTTACCATACATTTTATACATTTGAAATAGATTTTAATACATGTTACATGTAAGAATGACACACTAATTAGGTCATCCAATACCTCATTAGCCCCAAACCACCATTAGGTCTTGGTGAGACCTAAAACAATTAGGCCTTCATACACACACATTACATGTGAGACTACTTAGACCACCTTCATCCTTTACCATATATTATAACACATTAAAAAAACATAAAATATCCCTTTGATCACTCCCTCATGGGTCTATTCCACCTATAAAACCAACTGAATAATTAAACTTACCAATTAGTTTTCCTTGCTCTTCAGGTCTTCATACACAGAAAATACAATCTCAAAATTTTAATGCAAAGACATAAATATTTCACATAGCCATATGATTATATCACATGGGTGAAGCATCCAATACCTATGTTACACCTCTATGTGATTTATAAACTTTGACATAGGAACTAAGCACTCAATTCAACTCTCTCAAAATGACCACTTATACTAGTCACACACATTTAAAATACAATTATACTATTTTGAGTCTACATATTTGATCAAGGGCATATCATGGCATCTAATACTTTCTCATATCCTTATATACTTATATAATATCTCCATACTAATTTTCTTCTTCAATTCTACTCAGATCTCTTCAATTCACTCCTGTAACATGGTCACTAGTTTTGATAGTGCTTTCAACAAACATAATCAAATTATAATCAATTGTTCACACTAATTATGGATTGGTATAACATCCAAAATCCATATAGATGGTCCTCTTGGAGTCTAAAACATTTTAAAATAGTTATTTCATCTTGGAACACCAATAAACCATTAATAACTCTTCAATTATCCTTGTCAGGTTACTTGGAGACCATGGTCAAACACATAGTCAACTTTGGATCTTAATAAATTTGATTGTAAAAAAATTCAAACCTTATAACTAGATTATATGGAATATCATTTAATTATTTTACAACTATGTTTTTTAATGCATCAATAAATTCATCCTAGTTCAAAGGATGTAGCTAAAAAATTATAGATTAGTTTTCCCTTGGTAATTTGAATATTCAAATTCTAGTAGTCATTGTGTTAATGCTAAACATCAGACACTTTGACAACATATTGGGCTTGATAATATATTTAAAAAAAATGCACTCCATCGATATCCTTTATATTATCATATTGTTTATCTTTTGACACTCACTATTGATCTTATATCCTCTCTTCCATGATTGTGCCACTTCGTAGCTTTGTATGCCCTTTACGTACCCTATATTCAGTCTTCCAATGAACTTATACCACTTAAAAGACACACATTAAATATCAACCATTTGACTTAACATAATCCATTGGATCATAATATCCATGATCTCATGCTCACCATTGATCTCTATCTTATACGTTTCACACTCACCAGTAGATTTTTTCATCAAACTCCATGATTATGACACATGCCACTAGCACATGAAATATTTAATATTTAAATTTCAATATCACCATTGTATCCTTATCCAATCATATTAAATTCTCACCATGAGATCTGATATCCGATTAAATGCATAACATACATCTTTGATAATACAAATTGGGAAAGTATGGCTACTTAGTAAACTCTACCTAAGAAGCCAAATTTGCACTTTAATAAATTTTGCTGAGCTTAATTTCCATACTTGATATTTGAATTATATGATCATATTTAATAGGGGAATACATACATGTATAAAATTCTCTTGAAAGCTTCACACATGTGAAATATGACATCTTCAAACTTCTTGCTCAACATTATCTATCAATATGACTATTTAAGCTTAGACATTCATAGGGTTGTTTTGATGAATTCCATTTACATACATAAGCACTCTAAGAACTTGTAAAATACCATAAGGTCTTTGTAACATATCTATATAATTAAAATCATCTATTGATTACCTATCCAAGTCAAACACTGAATAATCATGTAAGAACATTGAAGCTCATTGAAGTACACTTTATCATTGTCATCCTAGCATACATGACACCTCATCAACATCCTTGGTCACCTTGGAGACATCATTGACAACCAAATAATAATATTATACTTTTTCATTGATGTCAAACACCAATATAAACCTTATTCTCAATATTTATCTCTTTCTTCAATTTCTTTCTCCCCTTTTGACATAATGATATAGTGCATTCATATTTGGATCCTAAGGACCGAAACATAGTTCAAGAACAAAACATAGGAAAGGACCACCTATGAAATATGATACAAACCCCCGTAAAATTTTTCATACTTGTTCTTACCTTGAACATCTTTAAAATTCTCCATGAATACACTCTTATTTGATCATGCATAACTTCTATGGAGACAAAACATACATAAACATCAAACACTAGATGAACTTACCTTGAAAACATTAAGAAGGACTCCCCTAAGTCACCTATGTTTAGGCACCCTTTGAGCATGTTAGGTTTTGTTTGAATAAAGAAAGATGAAAAAGTCTTGTTCATACTAGCCTTGCTTAGAGGCCTTATAGCCCTACCTAGACCTTGAATAGCCCATAACTTTCTGTGTATAAACTACCATGGCTTGAAATTTCATATCTGAAGAATTATCATATGCCCCCCCATTCATCCGAAAAATGATCAATTAGATCTTCCTCTTTAACATACTTATTTCACAAACCTACTAACCAATTATCCCTCCATTTGCACAATTCCTCCTCTATGGAACCAACAATGCACTTTTAGAAGATTATGAATTTTTTTGAGCACCCATTTGGCCATTTCAACTGATTAAGTAGCCTTAGATCTGAAATCATTAGGAAAACAATTTTTCAAACATGAGGTTTATAAGATAAACTCAGTCAACACATGACCTGTCGGTCAATAACCATCTCTTAAACATTTCTCACACCTAAAGGTCATCAATACACACTTTTGGACCAAAATTTGAGATTAGAATCCTTGGGGAACCCATACTTATTATACCATGTTTTTTTTTACCTACATACCCTTAAGCACAAATTGGGAAACTCGAGAGAAAACAAAATTATCTAATTACACAAAAAATACCTTTAAAACTTGAAATCACATTGAAAACACTTGAATGAGGTCAAAATTCCTTTATATCCTAGTAAGACACCTTGACAAATTATAACTCTTCAAATGACACTTGAAAATCTACATACCTAGCCTGTATACCTTGCACACATAATAATCAACATGGAAAAACTCTACAAATTGATCATGAAAAAATTATGAGATCACCAATCCACCTCATCCACATTGACAAACCAGACTCAAATGATCACAACTCTCTTTTATTAATCAGATTCTACTACATAGTATTATGATCCTAGGACCTAATCATTTACAAAGATCCCTTTTTGTTTATGCATGAGGATTTAATACATTGTCAAAGCACCTGACTTGGTTTGATCATGTCATTGTATCAACATACTTGAGTTCAAATCTATAGCAGACTTCTTCATATCTCCATCATGACTAGAAAATCTCACATATTCATCACCTAACATCATGCATAAATCTTCAAGCCTTTCAATTATCTGAGTTATCTCCCACCAACTCTAAGCTTACATTGAGAACTCTTATAGAAACATTTTATCTTTCAAAAATTATGAATTCCATGACAGACATAACTTGTCATATATATAACTCTAAGACCTTCTCTATGATACCAACAATATAACAACACATTCTCCTCATACTATATACCAACCTTGCCTTCAATATTTTTATGCAATAGAATAACATGACAACACATCATCCTTGATCGGATACCTAGAAACTTGCATAGCCTACTTACAAATATTCCATAGACAGCTTCATTCTTCATTATATTAACCTAATAGACAATCTGTCAATGAATGATCAAAACATTGACTTTAGGATCACAATCCCTGAATATATCTTCTGAATAATTACATTAATATACTTTTGAGTAGTTACATAAAACTCATTGATCCCCTTTAGCCAATCATATCTTCTGATGACCTATCTTGTCCTAAATAAGACTTGTTTGAAGACACCTTCACCCTTGCATAAGTTACCAACTTCATACCACTCTCTGAAATTCTTGGACCCAAGAGACATTCATGACTTTCTTTTTCATGCAACATAGTAGAGACCCAAGAACCATCCACCATGCACCAAAGAGACCTCCATGACCTTTTAATTAAAGCTGAGAGATAGACATGCCTTGGACATAGACTAAAAATCCTAAAACTCAAGAGACTCTCATATATCCATATTCTCATATGAATTTTAGTCCTACCTCATAATAAATTGACTTTAAATGGATCCTTGACTTCATTCTTTGCTTTAGACTTGCCAAAAAATGTAGATAATAGAAACTCTTGACTTTATTTCAAGTCTATTATGGTAAACAAACCATCTTTGGTCTCAATCTAATCTCTCCTAATAGGCTTAGGTTTCCACACCATTTGTAACATTTTACTTGCACACTAAGAGCTCCATATACCTTACTCTTCCTTGATAAATCATTCAATTTTTATTAAAATGCCTATCAATGTGATGAAATCTATGACATATGAAACAAATAAGATCATTCTTACCTTTTCGTTATGATGACTGTGATATTTTTTTGATTGATTTCTTCTACTCTTTCATTCTCTACAAATGTGACCAAACTGATTACATGCATAATAATTAGTCTAGGATGAATATGTCATTTCATTGATCTATCTAGTTTATCTTCTTTCTTGCACTCTAGGATCCTAATTGAATTTATCTTGACATGATGGTCTTTACTTGTAGAACCTAGCAATGTGACAAATTTTTTGATAATTCTAGTAAATAATGTCTTCTATACCTTTTGTTTGAATATGGTAGTGATCTCCCTTTGACTGATTTATTCTTCTTAGATAGTCCTTTTCCATATGACTAACAATATGACAAACAAAACAATGACCCATAGAATATTTGGCATACCTTGAAGCATTTTTTTATTAGCTTCTTTATTTTGTCTTTGACATGATTTGACTTGTTGTCTTTCATACTACCATCCATTTTGCCTTGTTTTGATTTATTTTGTTCTTATTCAATCTTGCCTATCTTGATTATGACCTTTTCATGCTCATCCTTTATGTAAAAAATATTATCATTTAATTGAAAAAAATCATCTTCTTCAGCCCTCATGTTTGAACTTGTAGCCTCTAATTAAATTCTGAGAGCTTTGATGGTATCCTTATCCTCATTATCCCTTTTAGCCATGTCATCTTTCAATGTACATGTTTGATCTTCCATACACTTGATCAATTCTTTATTCTCCTTTTCCTCTATCATGGATTTACCTTATAAAATCCTCTCAATAGATCTGACTCACGCTTCAATCATTTGATCATATTATTCATTTTATGATTCCTCTTGGTTTTATCCTTTAGTTCACCAAGTTCACTCATGAGCTCAACTTCTGGATAAACTTCTTCTTCAAACATGATGATCTTTTAACCCATATTGTACCTTGGAATACCTTTAAGTAGTTAAACTTAAACAGTAATTCCTACTCTGATACCAAATTTTAGAAGTTCATTCACTAAGAAATTTGGGTGAATCAGTGATAAAAGATAATCCAATTCAATTCCAAACTCTTAACCATTCAACACATACAATCATGATGCATATAAATTAGCCATTATAATGAACAAGGAAAATATATCAAGATCAAACATATAACACATGATATATGTTAGAAACCCTCTTAGGGTATAAACCCCACTGAACCCTAAAATATGGACTACATTTATATAATAACAATATCTAATTTTAGACCATCATCAATGTATCAAGGAAAATCAATCCCTTAGTTTAGTGAGACACCCATCCCACAAGGAGGAATGAACCACCTGGGAAATCGAGCACCAACCTAACTACCTTGATATGATGTATTCAACACCTAATGATGGAGTTATCTTACCTATACTCTTTCCCATTTACACTCTCACAAACTTGAAAATTCAATCCATGCATCCAAAACACTCTTTTGGATAACTCTCAAATAGCCTATAGGGTTTACTCAATCTGCCTCTTCTAGGGTTATTAGGTCCATTAACCTATGTGTTCACCTTCATCAACTTGATCAAGAAATCATGGCTGATCCTATTCACTCTCTAATGGTCCTTATTTACTTGTAAATTCTTTTTCAAAGGTGTTATCCTTCACTTGGTTCCACACGCAAACAACCATTACAATTAATCTAATTACACCTTGTATTTATACCACTCTCTTGGTATAATCCATCTTGGTTTTCCAATATTCTTATCATACTTGTTATAATTTTTAAATAGGTCCTAATACATGTTACATGTAATAACTACACACTCTTTAGGTTGGCCAATACCTCATTATCACCAAACTACCATTAGGTCCTAGTGAGACCTAAAACAATTAGGCCTTCATATTCACATGTTACATGTGAAACTACTTGGACCATATTCATATCTCACTAATTATTCAAACACATTAAACCTATATATGATATCCCCCTTATCACTCCCTCAAGTGTCCATCCCACTTGGAACACCAATTGAATACTTGAACCTATTGATTACGTCTTCATAAATAGAAAATATAGTCTCAAACTTCTGAAGAAACAAATTAAATATTTCACATAGGCATATGATCAGATCACATGGCTGAGCCATTCAATACCTATGATACACCTCTATGTGAGTTATACACTTCAACATAAGCATTATTCACTTAATTCAACTATCTCAAAATGACCATTCAGACTAGTCACACATAGTCAAAATATAGTTATACTCTTTTAACTCTTCATATCTGATTAGAGGCATATCATGACATAAAATATGTTATCATAATCCATATAGACTTATATAACATATCCATACTCATTTTCTTCTTCAATTTTGCTCATAACGTGTTAACTCACTCCTATAACATGGTCACACAATCTACCAATGCATTCAATAAACATGGTCAGATTATAAGCAATTGTTCACATTGAAGATGGATTTTTTAAACCTAAAAAATCCATGAAACTAGTTAATATTGAGTTTAAAATACTCTCTAATAGTTACTTCATCTTGAAACATTGAAATACCATCAATAACTCTTCAATTATCTTTCTCGAATCACTTGTAGAACATGGTCAAACATAAAGTCAACTTTGGAGCTTAATAACTTTGATAAAACAAACATTCAAACCTTTTAAATAGATTTTATGGATGTTCACTGAATTCCTTTACAACTTTTATTTTTACTACATCAATAAATTCATCGTGGTTCAAATCATATATATCAAAAACTAGAGATTGGTTTTCCCTCGTTAATTTGAATATTCAAATTCTAACAGTCACAATGTTAATATTAAATATCAGACACTTTGAAAATGTATCATTATCCTTTATATATTTTAAACAACATTCTCCATTTAACTCCTTAAGATTATCCTATTCTTCACCTTTCAACATTGATTGTTGATCTTAGATCCTCATTTCAAGATTAAGTGACTTGATAGCTCTGTGTGCCCTCTATGTACTGTGCAGTTAGTATTCCAATGAACATACACCACTTAGAATCCTAGCATGAAATATTGACTATTTTAATTATTAATCTTTATTGGATCATTATCTTCATGATCACATGTTCACCATTGATCTCTATCTGCTAGGTTTCACTCTCGTCATTAGATCTATTACTCAAACTCTATGATTATGACACATGTTACTAACACCTGCAATCTTGACTATTTGAATTTGAACCATGCCATTGTATCCTTATCTATTTAGATTAAATTATAACAATTAAGTCTAATATCTTATTAAATTCTCATTATAGATCTTAGATAATGCAAATTTAGCTAATTATGGGAAATTAGTAAACTCTACGTGAGAAGCCAACTTTACACCTTAATAACTTTTGCTACGCATAATGTCCAGACCTAAAATTTAGAGCATATGATCATGTTTCATAGGTGAATACCTCCATGTTTCAAAAAAATCTTAAAACATTCACATTTGTGAAATTTTATGTCATCAAACTGCTTACTCAGCCTTATCTATCAAGATGACTACGTGAGCTTAGACATTCATATGGATATTTTGATGAATTATGTTCAATTCCATAATTACTATAATCACTCATAAAGTACCATATGTTATTTGAAACATGTATATAACATTAATATCATTGATCAATTACCTCTCCAAATCAAACATTTAATAACCATGCATGAACACTTAAGCTCACTTAAGCACACTTTGTCATTGTCATCCTAGCACACATGCCACCTCATAAACATCCTTGGTCAACTTGGATAAATAATTGAAAAAACTCAAACAATTTAATCTCACCTTAATTTTAACAAGATTCTTCATGCTCATCATATGACTATAGGAATAGTCTATAAGGTGTTGTATGTCGTTATTCTTCCTGTGGCAATGAGTCTAATGATGAATCATCACAAAACACATCTTGAATTTTATAAATATCATATGTGTCAGGATCTATGAAATGATATGATTTTGGGGTAGTAAAATACCCTAATATAATGCACTAGAGTATCTTTTGTTTGTTCTTGTTTCTCTTTTTAGCTATGACATGTATAAAGAATATACAACCAAATACTCTTAGATGCAATATCAAAGGGTTATAACCACTGCTTACCTATTTTTATGTCTTGTATTGTAATATATTTTTAGGTTCCATAGTGAGAAGATATATGGATATCTAAACTACTTCTACCCAGAATCACACCTCTAAATTTGTAGAGGAAAGCATGTAATGAGCCATTTCCATGACTGAACAATTGCATCCTTATACAATTTGATTTTTCTTGGGTGTATAGGGAAAATTTAGGTGATATTTTATGCCTTGTTGCTTCAATAATTCCATGAACTCATT
>JARHVA010004272.1:1482500-1517500 GCA_037957365.1 Torreya grandis | reverse complement strand
TGAAAAATCTAATGACTGTATATTTGGCCCTTCATTTTATCCATACCTCAAACTCATGGTTTTGGTCCCAAATTTATGCAAATGGTAAATATGATTTTCAAAGATGATGGATAATGCGTTACTATATATGGTACACATTCTTCTCTATTTAAAAACTATAATTCTATCTAAAAAGTGTGGCCTTTAGCCCCTACCCTCTATGTGCTACCAGATGAGAGTTTTGGCTACCTACTAGCTAATTATGATTCCTAAGGTTTGGACAAAGGCATTTCAATCCTTCAATATGATCACCAGCTGTTAAATGGTCATTTTATTGATGAATCTTTCCTCACTATTAAAGAATAATAAAATTAAACAAAGATTGATATGGATTGTCTCCATATTTTTTGTGTAGCCTTAGGCTCATCCACTCAATAGAGAAAAAATAGTGTTACCATAATTATCTGGTTCCCAAACCTCATTTATTGGAGAAATTTTAATGGCACAAGATTCTTCAAGGGGTTCATTTTAAATTCCTTGGCATCACTTTTTCTTTTCTGGATTCTCCCTTTGATTTGTTGTCTTATGTGGTTCAAAGGGTTGATCAGAAAATCTCTTTATGTATTGTCACGACATTATCTTTAGCAAGCAAGTTTCATATTTTTTCAATGTTTTTTCAACTACTCATGTGTGTTACTCTTCTTGTTAGGATCCTTCCAATGCTACCTATATTAGTATAGAAAAAATATTAAGGGATTTCCTCTGGGCTAATTCTAAAAGCCATAATGGATTACATAGTGTTTCTTTTGACATTTATTCTAGGCCTAGGGTACCAGGTGGTGTTGGTATTTTTGAAATCAAAATTCAAGGACTTTATCACATCATTAGCTAGTTTATTCATTGTCTAGATTTGGATGAAGCCTAGAAGATTCTTCTCCATTACAATCTCTTAGAGATTTCATTGTAGAATACATTCTTGGCAAGGCTTAGGTATTCACACCATTCTCATCACCCCAGTACTAGTTAAAATTAAGGATACCTATGTTATTTAAAGTTTATGGAAAATTTGGGAGAAACTCAAAACCCATCTTACTTTGATAAGGGTGGGTTTCAAGAATGGTATTTATATTAATTCTCATTCCCTTTGGTTGTCTCGTTGTCTAAACTTCCAAAATATTCCCTTTGCCTTGGTCCATTGGATTAAAGTGATAAGATTGTTCAATAAATGTGTGAAAAATATACAAGATCTTTTTTTTAGGGTGAACAAATCTTGGCTTTCTTAGCATCAAGTTTACAACAAATTTTATTTGTATAATTCAGATGTTGTGGTTATTCTATAAATACAATGTTCCATACCTAATGAATATCTTCATAATATTGGGGTCAATTATCTTAGTCCATGGGGGAAATATTAGCATTGACATATAATCACTTCCTTCACTCAGTATTTTCCATAGCTAGGGTATAATCTAATAGTTCTCCAAACCCAGGGGCTTGCATAGTTATAAATATTTGGGTTGTAGTCACCCCAACTCTTAATGTGATTTATAAAGAAATCATAAGTTTCTTTAATTCTTTAAAAAATAAAAATCATCACCAAAAAGTTGCAAGGGCAACATGATTTTCAAAAACACATAGGTGTACTCTTACCTTTGCTCTTCAATGTTTTGAAAAATTAGTTTTGGATTAAAATTTTAAATCTATGGATATTGACTATACATGATTAAAAGAATTTTTATTAAGTGACCTATAAAATTGGAGACTCATACCAAAAATAATGTTTTGTATACACTGATGTATGTTTTATCTTTTTAGTTTAGTAGTTTTACTATTAGAATAAAATGGAAGAATATGTGGATATTAAATTATAGTATTAAGTATTTTACAATGACAATCTTTACACATATTTACCACATGTTATTTGAGTACACAAATATTATACTAATCCACCATTATCTCACACCTACAAGTTGTCTTATGATTTTGGCCCTTCCTTTTAGCTGTTACAAACCTACACAAACCTCTCTATTTATTTTATATCTATTAAATATTTAGTAAAAACTTCTTTAGACCTTTAATTCAGGGATAATTTTAATAAGGGACCCCTAAAAGATTACTATAAAATCACGGTGAATCCTAGATTTATAGTATAATTCCATTGGTGAATCTTTGGTAAAATCACCACATAGATATAAAATTGACTAGAGATTTCTATTATCTCTTGTAATAAACTTATAAGTAGTTGGCAAATCAAGTGTCATATTTAAATCATGAAATAATTGTGAAAAAATTAAGTTGGACCCCTTTCCCCAAGACCATTCATGGGGTAAATAATATGGCAATAGTTTAAATCCATTTTAAGATAGGTAAAATTCATTAAAAGTGTGAAAGAATTTACATATATTTATGTATTTTATTTATTACTTGGATTATACTTCATTATTGGCTACATATACTCCTCATTGGACTCCTTTGGTAATTATAACCTACTTCATGATTCTTATGACATGCAGGGCTTGAATTTCTTATTTGTGTTGTACTTCATTATTGGTTGCTTACACTTTTCCTTAGCCTCCTCATGCAAGTGTCACTTAATTTTTGATTCCTATGGCCACAAAGAAATTAAACTTAAATATAAATGAATTTATATGAATTTAGGTTTTATAGGTTTGTGGTTCTAGGTTTGTAACCAATTTAAAGAACTTACATAGATTTATTTTATAAGAGGTAATTTGAATTAATTAATAAACCAATGGAGAAAGAGGTTAGATGGTGAGATGTCTAAAGTTGAGATATTATTTACGGTTACTTATTTTCAATGATAAAATTTGTCCTCTTTTTTAAAGATTAAATTTATCCATTTTATGTCCTAAATTTTACTCCCATATTATGTATAAATTGAGTATAAATCTCTTTAAGTATCTGGAAAGACTAACCAGATAATATAATAAACTGACTATAGAAAAATTTGTGACAAAAAATTAGAGTATAGACTACTAAATAAATATGGGGCCATAGATCAAGACAATTATAAAATGCAAGGATGATATAATTGAAAAAATATTCAAAACATTTTCATTTAAAAAAAAAAGACTATATAATAAGGTTTACGAAAATGTCTTAACCACATCTAGATTGTCTTTTCAGATATTTTTATATTTTAATTAACAAACCATGTCATCCATAATATAATTATTACCTTGAACATTTAGCAACAAAATATATTAAGATCACGAGGCTCAGTTGTGCTTATTCAGTTTGTTCTTTGTGCATTATTTAAAATAAGTATCTTGCATGTCATTATTTCTCAGAGAAAATCAATTTCTTATTTATTTATAATAAGTATGTGGCATCAAGACCATAATTGCTCATGATAGAACCAATAGCTAACTTATTATACGTTAATAACCAATGAAAATATGATTTCTTGGGTTCCAAACAAGAGGCACAAATCACATATCAAATATAGTGACAAAAAATCAGAGTATAGAGTATAAACTAATTATGGGGCCATAGTGAAGATAACTATGAGAAGCGAATATGAAATAACTAAAAAAAATATTTAAATTTTTTTCATTGTTTTAAAATTATAAACTATATAATAAGGTTTGCCAAAAAAATTTAATCATATTCATATGAGATTTTTAGATATATATATATATATATATATATATATATATATATATATATATATATATATATATATATATATATATATATATATATATATATATATATATATATATATATATTAGTTAACAAACCATACCAATCATAATATAATTATTACCTTAAATATTTAAAAACAAAACACAATATGATCATGAGGATCTTTACATTTATTTAGTTTGTTCTTTGAGGATTGCTTAAAATAAATATATTGAATATCATTATTTATCAAAGGAAATCAATTTTTTGTTTGTTTAAAATAATTATGTGGTAAAGACCACCCAGATACTATAATAAATTGAGTATATCAAAAATTGTGAAAAAAAATTATATTATAAAGTATAGACCGATTATGGGGCCATAGGGAAAGATAACTATAAAAATGGAAGATGGAAAGAAAATATATTTAAATAAATTATTTTTACAGAACTTATAATTATATTTATTCATTTCACTAATTTTTACTTTATGCATGTTGATATATTTTCAAAATCTATGAAATGGGTATTTGCAAGTTAGTTAGAAATATGGTTGAAATGATCATGAAGAGATGTTGCATTTATTCATTTTGTTTAAAATAAGTATATTTCATGTGATTATTTTTTAGAGGAAATGAGTTTCTTATTTGTTTAAAATAATTATATGGTAAAGACCAACCACATAATATAATTCATTTTGTTTTTTATGCATTGTTTAAAATATGTATCTTTCATTGCATTATTTATCATAAGAAATCAGTGGTAAATATCAAAAAATTAATAAAATAAATAGAGTATTTTAAAAATTGTGGTAATAAATTATATTATAGAGTATAAATAATACGCTGACTATGGGGCCATAAGGTAAGACAACTATAAAAAAAGAGGATGGAAAACAAATATTTAAAAAAAATGCATTTCTAAGAACTTATCATTATATTTATTCATTTCAAGAATCAAGATAGATAACTGTGCATACAAAAAACTCTTCTTAGTCTTTTTTTTGTTTAAGAGAATGTATTTATAATAATTTTAAACTATGTTATAAAGATACATATGTATTCTAGCATAAGTAATTTGCTCAGATACATATGTTATGATTTATCAAATTTTCTATTTATTATTATAATATATTGGTAGAAGTGAAGCTCTGGAAGTTAGAAGATTGAGATGAGAGGCTGGAAGAAAAGATGCAAACAATTTTTAAGCTATTTTCATTCTGATTGTAACTATAAGGTATGAATTTGTGTTTATTTTATTCTAAATACTGAGAGAATTTATTTTCATCCAAAATCGTCTATCTTTAAATGAGTAAATATAATGATATGTTCCTTGAAAAGCATTTATTTAAATATATTTACTCAATACATTATCTTTCAAATTCCTTAACCATATCCATAATCAATAATGATACAATTTTCCAAAATGTATTAACCATATTCATAATCTATAATATCATTTTAAATATATTTTTTATTTAAATTAACAAACTATGCCAACCAAAATATAATTATTAACTTAAGTGTATTATGTTCTAAGTCACAAGTGGTCCCTAAGACATTTATAAAATAGAGTAAAGCAAACATTTTATTACTTCTATATGGTTTTAATGATTTAAAAACTTAATAATAAATAACTAAAACTATAATTATAAAATTGTAAGTTGTAATTGATACATCTTCAAGACTTCAATGTTTAAAAGCCACGACAGTGTTAAAAAAGGTTAATGAGATAAATGACTTCACATCCTAAATTCTCACACCTAATGTATATTTTAATTCTAGCATTGAATATGGTGCAGGTGGAATTAAATTTATGGGGATTGCGGTTGAGATCGGGCCCCATTTTTCATTAGATTAGTGCCAGTATATCAAAGGGCCAAAGAAAAATTTACTATTGGTCCAACATATCACCTATGGGATTAATGGAAGTTGATCGAATACATATGTGACAGTTTTATCATATTTTCTAGTCATTTATGCAAGTTATTAGTAGAACTGAGGTTGTTGGTCCAATATAGATACTTACAGTTCATTACACTATAGATACGTTGAATAAGTTTGGTATAGAATAGAAAGGTAAACACATAATATAATTATGCATATCTACAATATAGTTTTCAACTATTATAGACATGTTCTCTTAATCAAACAAAACACAAAAATATACCTAAATGATAAAAAATAACAAGGGAACACCATAATGTACTTATTCATCTCTATAATAGAGTCTAAAAATGTTATATACATGTTATTTTAGTAAAATAGAACAATAAAATACACTTACTTATTATAAAATAATAAGAGAACACCCCAATATACTTATGCATATCTATAATAGAATTTGAAACTTTTATAGAAATGTTCTCTTAATCAAAAAATATACAACAATACACCTACTTCATATAAAATAACAAGGGAACACCATAGTATACTTATGCATCCCTATAATAGAGTATTCAACTGTTATATACATGTTCTCTTAATCAAACCAGATACAAAAATATGTCTACTTGGTATGAAATAAGAAGGAAACACCAAAATATATGTATCCATTTGAATAATAGATTTTACAACTCTTAGAGACATGTTATCTTAATAAAACAAAACACAAAAATCTAACTACTTGGTATTAAATAATAAGGGAATACAATAATATACTTACTCTATAATAGATTTTACAAATGTTAAAAATATTTTCTCTTAATCAAATAGTGCATAAAAATACACTTACTTCATATAAAATAATAATAGAATACCACAATAGACTTATGCATCTTTATAATAGAGTTTATACCTTTTATAGACATGTTCTCTTAATCAAACATAACATAAATATACACATACTTTGTATAAAATAACAAGGAAACACCATAATATAGTTATGCATGTCGATAACAAAAATTACAATTATTATAGACATGTTCTCATGATCAAACAAAACATTAAAATATACCAACTTGGTAGAAAATAATAAGAGAATGCCAAAATATACTTATGCATCTTTATAATAGAGTTTACAACTATTATAGACATGTTCTCTTTATCAAACCAAACATAAAAATACTCCTGCTTAGTATAAAATAACAATAAAATGCCGTAATATAATTATGCATCTATATAAAATATTTTATTAGTATTATAGACATGTTCTATTAATCAAACAGAACATAAAAATACACATTTTACTCATAAAGTAATAGTGATTTTCGATCATAATTAAAGCTACCTAGTATTAATTATCAGAATTCAATAGGGCTACATGAATCCATGGAAAATTATTTGTGAATACATGGAAAATTAATTGGGATTACAAAATCTTTTATCCTTGCTCAATCAACCTCAGATTTATATGACTAAATTTAAAATTTTAAGATGTTAATTTTATTCATTTTGTTCTTGATAATTTTTATGTGTATTCTCTTTAAAATTTGTTGCACTTGGATCAAGTACTAAGTAACTCTCTAAGCATAGTGTGTTTTAATAATTATTAATCAGTCCTCTATTTTAGATGTAGATTGCCATGTTATCATATCTCTATTAAATGGAAAATTGAGGACATTGTATTTAGTTGTATACAACCTCAAGCAAGTCTTAAAATTATTGTCAAGCTTGTTTCTTAATGATGAATTTAAAAATGACATTACACTAAAAATTATCTCATCTTCTATTGAGCCCAAAATCATTATTCGACATAAATTAGAACTCTTAAAAAATTCAAAGATACCATAACATATAATTTGATTTAAACTTAAAGAGTTCATAGTTTAGTAATCGATCCCTCTCTAAAAGCATTATCAAAAAATTTAACTTGTTCCAACATTGTTGTGGAAAATTGAATAGACTACTCACTTAGCTTTAACAAATCTAAACTACCTTCATTTTTTTGCCATTAAATTATACACTCTTGTAGAAGTATTGGGCCAAGGTTTTGATTTTATTCTAAAAGTATGATGAACTATCATATTTATAATATTAAGGAAACATCATAACCATGGATTATAGTAGTTCATCTCGAGTCAAATGATCTCCAATATCGAAACAAAGACATGTAATAATTTCTTTCATTATGGAACTTATAGAGGATACAACATCAAGGAATTCATCCCTTGTAATAGGAACATTTATGAGTCTATTATAATAACCAACTATGTCAGAAGTGTGTAGACATATTTTACATTCTTTTGCCTCTACATGTAAATATCCATCTTCATTAAACTTCAAATAGTTAAACCTATTCTTAATATTTTTCATCAAGTTCCAACTTGTGAAATTTTCAATGGTAAATGAATGTTTGTGTTAAATATAGATTATCAAGGTTAAGACATATAATTTAGTCAACTTAGAATATTCTGTAATTTACATTGTTCTTTCTAGAGATTTCTTCATCATTAAATTTATTTCATCCAACATGGGTAAAATGCCACATATATTCCATAATGTCTTTATACAACTTAAGCAAAATTAAATATTTGAAACTTAATCTATTTTTTAGTGATGTTCTTGCATTATTCCAATCAATCCTTGATATTCTACATATAAACTATTTATTGGCTGACAAAGAGAAATCCATCTAGTATCAACATCCTTAAGTATCTTGTTTCCTTACATTAAACATTCAACAAAATTTTAAAATTTTAAATTTTTTTGTACTTATACAAAATTATTAATGGATTTCATGAATAAAATCTTAAAATTTTGACAATAATGTAAAGTTTCTCACTGTTTTGAATTCCAAATTCATTTTATGTGCTATACAATAAATACCAATCATATATGGTGTACAAGAAGTTTGTAGCCTTACACAATGACTAATTATTTGACCTTGATTAATTGATGCTCCAATTTCCCCTACATAAATAATCTTACTTGAAATTAATACATTATCCATGCCACCAACCTCTTTCAAATTATTTTTGGCTAGCTCCTAAAGGTTTTGAGAAGTTGAATTTTCTTTCATTTTATGAATCACAATAAAATGAGGTTGATGAACATGATTTACAATAGTGTAAACATGAAAATATACCCAAGAAGTGTTATCAATGGCCATAACTTCATCCAATGATAATGATATGTATCTCTAAAGTCTTATCTTTCTTTAAGATCCTCCTCTTCTACTTTAACAAGATAATTAACCCGATCCGAACCACTAGTAACTGACGAATGAGTATTTGGAAAGTTCAAGATGCTAATAAATTATAACATGTCTTTATATCTTGAAAAATTATTCATTAATCAAACTTTATTTAAAATGTGAAGAGCGTAATAAAGTTGTATATTCTTTGACATTTGGTCTATTCCTATCATTTTTCCAAATAAAGTTGCAATGTTTTTTCACTTGTATAAATATTTTATTATTTTACTAGGTATTCATCAAATTCACTGGCATAACTATCATGAAGAGACTCTTATTTTTATCTCCATGGTATCATTTATTTATCCTTTCCATTTAAAATTTTGTTTTCGTACACTTTCGCCACATGCTTTTCTATGGTATTTAGTTTTAGTTACAATAATTTATCCCTCCCCAATTTACAACTACATATCTTACATCTACTCTATTTAAGTGTTTCATTAGTGTATTTACTCAAAATAGGTTCAATGAAAGGATATTGATTGACCCATTAATATTGAAAAATCCTTCAAATTTCTTATTCATGAAACTGATATTTTTGGAGCTGTGATGAATTCAATGAAATATTTATGAGGTTTAATGACTAATACTTTTAGAACTAGATTATTTGATATTAACAACGTCATGATCATTGACATTGTTATTTGAATTTGCTAATTAAAATTGATCAAAACCTTATTTAATATGATCTTGATCATGAAAAAGAATGTATGGTTCTGGTTGATTTTCTAAATGAATATTTCTTTATAAGTATTATTTTTGTTGATGTTTGTCAAAATATGACAACAAGGTAATTCCTTTTGATTAACCCCCTGTTAATTTCCTAGCAATCAAATTAGGAGTCAACACTTTACAAATCATAAACCTTTCAATGCCAAATTTATGAATTAGTAATGAAAAACACACCCTTTAACGATGAACACTATTCCACTACTTGAATTAACTTTTTCATTGGCACTTTGAAATTTGGCACCTAATAAAACAATGGTACCATCATATTTTTATATGAAAAATTTGAAAAAAAAATTGCAAAAATATCCATTAAAAAATTATATCATAGAAAGAATCTAAATCTACACAATCTATAAATTTATAAATTAAAAATTGAACCAAACCACATCTCACTTAAAAATTTCAAAACATGGAAATAAAGGCCAACATAAATTTATAAAGATATGCTATAATTTTTTAGTGACCATTTTGATTCACCATGGATCTTTATTTTTATGGTTGTAGAATAACATTTATCCTAAGAAGTAACAAATGTTTCTATTATGTGCATATGTTTTTTTTTAATAAATTCTAAGAATAATAATAAATGATGCACTAATTAAATATCTCAATTATCAAATATACGCATATGTGAATCATATTTGAAATAATATAATCTAACATATCCAATAAAGTAAAGCCTATATAAAAATCAATCTCTTAAAAAGAATATTTATAATTCTATAAAAGTGTTTTATCAATGAAAACATAAAAATGAAAAGGAAAATATAATCACTATTATAACTAAGAACAATTAAAACAACAAACTGACATACTTATAATTAAATGTCAAATTTTAAAATTTGATGGTCAATTTTATATTATTCTTTGGAGAGACTTACAGATGTCTATGCTCAATTTATATTAAGTACTACACATGATCTTACCGTATGTAACCAATTTTTTTACTTATGTCATCCTCTGTTTTGGCCTTGATAGTCAGTTTATTATTTATACTCTATCCTCTAGTTTTTTGTCATATTTTTTTCTATACTAAGTTTATTATATTATTTTATTGGTCTTTATCACAGTGATTTTAAACAAACAAAAAAATAATTTCATATAAGAAATAATACTTTTAAAGAAACATGAATTTAATTTCCTTTGAGAAATAAGGGCATGCAAGATACTTGTTTTAAACAATGCACAAAGAATAAAATGAATTTAACGCAACAAAGCTTCATGATCATTTAAACCATATATTTTACTAACTAAAAAATACTCATTTCAATAATTTTAAGCAAAATATTTGTAGATATACATGAAATTTCCAAGAAAACCAACATGCATAGTGTTTTGGGAAAATATTTTTAAAGAAATATTTCTCAAGGAATTTATCATTATATTTATTTATTTCAAGATAAACAATTGAGGATGCAAACAAATACTCTTATCTTTGAGAAAAAATGAAACATAAATATATACCTTGTAGTTATAATCATAAGGAAACCATCTTAGAAATTATTTATACTTTGTCCAAATATTTCAACTACCAAAGCTTCACTTCTGCCAATAGCTTACATCAATGACTATAAAATTCAATAAATGATCAATGAATATCTTTAATAAATTATTTTTATTGAACGTTGTTGGAAAATTTTGCTATATTACATTGTTTGTAGTTTACCAGTGGCATTTATTAATTAATTATTAAATCATTGGTTTCATGTTTAGTTAGAGCCTAGGTGACATTTGTAGCATACAACTAGGCATAGTGGTTATAGGATTGCAATTCTTTTAACTATTTTTGTAATGTATATAAACCTAGTAATGTTCAATAAAAAAAAAATTAGCATTCAGTCATTCTACTCATTATATTTCATCATTGGTATCGAAGCGACATCATATCATTCCCTTGATGGATACATAAGAAATTTGTATAGGGATATCATACACATTCATGTCCCTGTGAATGAAGAAAGAATTGATTACTACTAGTCTATTCATTGTGCTAGGTTAATTAGCAATAGAGTGGTTTGGCTATATAAATTTGGAAAACCTTGATCTACAGCCAAGATGAAATCATGAATCAAACCTAACAAAAATTGCATATCCAAGTACAAAAGGAAGGTGAAGGTGAAGAAGACAATGAAACAACACCTGTAGCTGACATAGAGAGTCATGCAACATATAAAAGAAATATAAAGATTCATTCAAAGAATTTACTCTTAATATTTTAAAGCCTTGTTTGCAATCATCATCTGCTGTAAAAGAATTACTAAAGCAAATTGATGCTAATCCTATACCATAGATAGATGATTTCATAGGAGGAATAAAATAAAAAGTAAAACCATACCTATCACCAGTATTAGGAATCATTATCAAGTTCATGGTGGTGGTGGTAGATTTGTAAGAATCACCTAAAACACCTAGATATGGTAGATTTGTGAAAATTGAAGCCTAGCGTGAATAAGGAAAAGA
Organism: Torreya grandis; assembly: GCA_037957365.1. Taxonomy (NCBI): domain Eukaryota; kingdom Viridiplantae; phylum Streptophyta; class Pinopsida; order Cupressales; family Taxaceae; genus Torreya; species Torreya grandis. The sequence continues at coordinate 1,505,549 of JARHVA010004272.1, read as the reverse complement.
TGAGTTTTGGATGACATATCTTTTTAGGTATTTATTTAGTTTTTATTCAATGATATTTTATTGTTTAAATTTTTGATTTAGGATTATGTGTCAATTTTGTTAAATTTCGTGGTATTTAGGTGAGAGTCATTTTTTTTAGTAGTCATTTATTATAAAGTTTAAAATTTAAAGAGTCGTTTTAGTAGTAGGGGTATAATTATTTGATTCATGAATTTCATAAAAGTTATGATCAAATAAATTTAGTGTTATAAAATTTTTAAAAAATAATGGGTCCAAGTTTATTGCTTAATAATAAATTAAAAACTAAGTCAATAAATTTTATCAACTTTTTCATGTTAGAGTTGTCTATCAAAAATGTCGTCAAAAGAGTCAAGTCATAAAAAGTAGCAATATTTTTGGGTCCATTGTTGATATTTTCAAAAATTTAAAATCTCTTTTCTATGGATGCATTATCAGGTGAACCCAACATCCCGAGTCATATGCACCAATGGGAGAGTTTTGCCAGCATAAATGACATGCATATGAGCTTCATCGAGACATCAGTTGAGTGAAGGAGCTTCATTTACTAGAGGTTGGAAGATACATGGATGCTAGAGGACATTTTTTGTCCTCTCATTAGTCACCTATGATAGGGTTGTATCACTATTATGGTGACAAAGTTTTGGTATGTTTATTTTATGTTTTTATAGCGTGTTTTTCAATAAACTACTGAGCACTATTTTATAGTTTGGTACATCCTAAAAAAGAACATTATGGGTAGAAAAAGCACTAAAGTAGTGATTGGTTCTTATAAAAGGGTTTGTGGCAATATGGAAAACCACCAAAGTGTAGTAGAAACCTCCTACAACCCTCAAGGTTCATGGTCAACCTAAAATAGAAAACCATATGGGTTTGTGGTAATCCTCGTAATCCGAGAAACCACTCAAGGAGTTAGCAGAGAGAAGTGTTCCTATCACTTCTAGGTTTTTCATAATCCCAGAAGGAAAAACTAAGGTGATACCAAGACCTTGAAGCCACAAGGATGGAATTCCACCTTAGAAAGTGATCAGACTATGTGGTGAGTGTAATTATTTTTATAGTGTTTGTAATAAATGAGGGATAACTATTAGGAAATATGATGTTTTTAAAAACAATGTAATAAAGGGGGGAATGTTGGTGAATCTTTTTATTTTAAACTGTTTATAGTTTGACAGTGGTAGTTATTGATTGATTATTATAGCATCGGTTTCATGTCTAGTTAGAGCCTAGGTGGCAGTTGCAGCATACAATCAGGCACAGTGGTTATAGGATTGTAATTCTATTAGCCAATTTTTGTAATGTATATAGACTTGGTACTGTTCGATAAAAACATCATAGCATTTAGACATTCTACTCATTATATTTCATCAAACTTATCATTATGATTATTCATTCAAGATACATGACTTTGCATGCAAACAACTGCTCTTAGTCTTTAGAAAAAAAGAAACACAAATTCATACCTTGTAGTTGCAATCAGAAGGAAACTAGATTCAAAATTATTTTCACCTTTGTTTCCAAATTCTTGTTTGAATATTTCAACTACCAGAGCTTTGATTATACCAATACCTTGTATCAACGAATATAAAATTGGATAAACCATCAACAAATATATTTAAAGGAATATTTTTCAAGGAAGTTATCATTATATTTATTCATTTCAAGACAAATGACTATGTATGCAAATAACCAATCTTAGTATTAAGAATAAAAGAAACACAAATCCATACCTTATAATTGTAATCACAAGGAAAATAATTTAAATTATATGAAGTTTCATTTACAACCTTGCATCCCAATCATGTGACTGCAAGAGCTTCACATCAACCAATACTTTGCAAAAATGAAAAGAAAAATAAAAAAATTATCACATATGTATTTGAGCAACTTACATTAATCCCATGGGTAACATGTTGGACCAACATAAAATTTTACGTTGGGCCTGTCAATATGTCGATGTCAATTCATAGGAAAATGGGGAAAGATCTAAACCTCAATCCCCATAGCTTTAATCCACCTACACCACATTCAATGTTATAAATAAAATAAACATTAGGTTTAAAAATTATTTATTATTAAGACCTTTAGTTATTTAAACCATATAGAAGGAAGAGCACCTGGTACCAAATAATATTCAAAATATTTTAAATGAATAAATATAATTATTACCTTAAGTGTGTTGTGTCTTAGGTGGTCCTTATTAGATACATACATACATACATACATACATACATACACCTAGCCATTCTAGACTAACCTATACATGTCTCATATAATTTATTCGTGAATAAGACCCATATATGTATAATAACTCTATCAAATCTATGTCTTGAATAGGATCAAGTATAATATATTAGGCAATTTTTTTGATGAACTATGAAATTGTATAAAATTAGGCTATTTAGCCTATATATATTTTCATATAATTAAACATTTTGAAAATAAAAAAGAATAACTTATAGATTTTTGTCTATAAGTAACATCTAAAATTTTCCTTGATTCAATTTAATCCACCTCTACACATGTTGGTTGTATCAATTTTTGTCAGTATCACTAGTTGATATTCACCTAATCTTGTTAACACTAATGGTCTGCTAGAAACAATTATTTTTCAAAAAAAAATATTTCCTTTAAGTGATCCCATTTTCCTAACATATTCATGGCAAGAGAAATTACCAAATTAGACTCATATATAAACAAATAAAGATGTCATTCAAAAGGGAGATTGGCACATATCTTGTACACATTTATACACTATTTCACACTGAAAAAATTGACCTTATTCTTATAAATTATGAATATATCACTAAGACAAATCACAAGACATGTCTAAATCATACCAAATTCAATTCAAAGTAAGTAATTTAAATTATCGGAGTCAAATAATTAGTTGCATATATATAATGAATAAACATAATTGTTTAATCACACAAGGTGTAATAATTATGTGTGACTTGCTTATCCATCTCAATGTATCAAATATATAAGCAACAGTGAATTATGAAATTCAGGTGATTGGGTTCATCTCAACCCATTACACTTTGAGATTTTTTACAGTTTTTAATCCCTCAAAGCATACTTAAGGTTTCAAGGTGAAGGATGTTGATTATTAGAGTTTTGTGCATCATTAGTGTTTGGGATCACACATACAGATAATAAAAAATATAGGTGAAGGTGATAAAATGGTCACATTATTTCATTTCTACACATGGAAGTACTTACCAACACATGTTAGTATCGACTGGTGATAGAGCATCAGATCTACAAAATTGACCATGTATAGATAAAAGTATAGTTCATAATTTAAATGAATCCACTTTTAGAACATATTTACAGCTAGATAGTCAACTAGAAAAAGCTAAGTAATTATTTCTTTATCATACTTACCATATTTAACTTATGTCACTGGTCAAACCATTGTAATAAATTTACATATTTTATATTAAAATATATATTTGAATGTCATATCTTAATATTTGAATTATTTTAGTAATTTCTATTCTATTAGTGGTATGACAAAATTAGGATAAAATAATTTTTTAAATCTAATTATTAATAAAAAAATATCTATTATTGTTAATAAGGGTGTGGAGCACCAAGTCCCTATGGGAAGCAAAGAGAGAGAGATATGAACATCTAGAATGCAGTAGTATTTAAAAAATGGAAATTGTAAATTGGATATATTTTCTTTAAAACATGTTATATCAAGTGAGTGATTGATCCACAAATTTAGAATAGAAGGCTCTCTACAAATGATCTTAAAAATTAGATTTGTAACACTCTAAATTCTTTGGATTTGAGATCCATAATCTTTGACATAAGTACAAGGTGGTTAAGGCAATGGTGAATATTTATTTGGAAACTTCAAATATGGTTTTTGCATATACATTCAAGAATAAAAATAGTACTTGATAATTTATTATATTGATTAATGATAATAGGAAAACATTCTAGGTAATGATTTTCCTAAGATAACTTAAGATAGAATAGTAAAGTGTTATTACATGTAAATAAATCTCACAAAATTAGGGACGATTAGCCCAAATAGACATTTTTTTCTATAATGTCATACAACAAAATAGAATATTTATAAAATGATGCAAAAGGTTAAGCATTTGAAGACCCTAGGCAAATAACAATGGCCTGTAGAATAATTTTTTTTATGAACTATAACCTTCATGACAAAAGATTTTTGTGACAACCATTTGAATTTTTCTTATGGTTTATGTGTGCTCCATGGATTTTTTTACAAATTCTTATTATTCAGTTTCTTTTCTATTCATATTTGGTGTGTTCATTTGCATGTGTCAAATTAAATGTATTAGGTTCTATTTAAAATAGTTAGAAAGACTAACAGTTTTTTAATTATTAGTAATATTTGGCCTGCATTGTATCAAAATACACTAGATAATATCAAATATTGTTTACTCACTAGAGATGGTACTATTTGTTTAGTACTAGTCTTTCTAATTTTAGTGTTCATCTATAAAACCACTTAATTAGCTCTAGGGTTAGTGAGAACACTACTGAAAATATATTACTCTCTGCTAAATAAAGTAGATAAAATAGGGAGGATACAAATAAAGATTTATTTCTTACCAATATGCTTCTAATAATGTGGATTTTCAATAACTATAGAAATAAGGATTGTTCAATTGACATGGTCCTAATTGATAGAATGGTAAAAACTCCCAACCAACATCGAAGCAGAGGATTGAAGGACATTTAGATGTCATGTTCAATAATGTAGTCCCCAAGCATCCCCAAAATCATGTTACAGTCAATAATAGTTACAGGTTCAGCATACATACCAAAGAAAAATATAGTTGTTGAAATCTTTCTCTTATGAATATATTTCACCTTTAAATTCAAAATTAAAAAAATGATTAACATTTTAATAATCAAATAACCATTTAAGAGATGATGTTATAAAAAATACCAAATATAAATATCTTAAAACTAACTTTATCTTTTGGTGGTAGAAGCATACATTGAGGTTCAGTTTAAGAGTTTTAGCCCCATGATAAAATATGAGTATTTAACATACCCATAATAATGTGTTTAAGAACTAAGTATATCCCTATAATGTTATTATGTTTTCTCCTAGCTATAAATCATAAATTACAACTATAAAGAAAAAACACATCAAATAGAATTAGATAAATTCTATATTAAGAGAAATATCTTCACCTTCTTCTATCCCAAAACTTATGAATTTAAAGTATGGAAAGTCAAAATTTAGGTATCGAGAGATTTCCCTTGCAAGTGAAAATAGGGGAGCCATCATGGATTTTGGATTTGAATCCAAAAACAAGGCCATAGTTGATAGCCACAAGGTGGGTTATAAGGATAATACTATGAAAATATATTTGATAGAGCCCATGCTCTCTTCTACTTCAACATAGTTCAAAATAATGAAGGTACATAATTTATCAATTTTCATAGGGAACAGGAATAACTAACTTGATGTTTAATCCTAGGATGGAAGGCATGACATAATTTTTAAAAATAATTACAAATAAGCACAATATCCATGTGTTCCATAGTTATGCTTATAGTAAAAATAAATTAATTATATTTTCCTCACTAAATGCTATCAAGAATAGTAAATTTTTTTGAGAAAAATAATACCACATAATATTTTCTCTACCACGCTCCTCATTTTACTCTTGGAGTGCATTTTACTCCTTGCAGCTTGAATTACAATTCCCTAAAGTAGTCATAATTCATTTTAATTATTCACATATGCAAAGGAATGCTTAGCATAGATGAATGAACAAAAATACATTTGGTGGTTTAAATTAATGCTAGCAACAAGATGTTTTAGCCATGTGACTGGGCTAGTAACCATCATAATTAAATCTTAGAAATTATGGATATGACTTGATTGGTAGTTTTGAAAACTTAAAATCATACAACTACCTTGAATAACATAAACCCTAAAATAATATGTAATATTTTAAATGAATCAAAGGATAAAAATTATACTATTACTTAAAAACCTTAAAATTGATTTAGGCAAATGCTCACATAATTTACAACACATAAAATAATACACTTTCATTAGTTAAAATAGAAAAGAATAACTTACTAATGTAGAAGAGAATAACAACTAGTTAAAGTAAAATGAAAGTATAAATTAATCCTTCTCAGCTAATAGCAGAAGAGACTAACATATATCACCTTGTAATTGAAATGGTTAAAGAATCTATGTTTAGCACATTTGAGTATAATTTTTTTTTAAACAACTCAAAGGGAATATTCTTGAACTCACAAGCATGCTCAGCAGTACATGACTCATGACCCTTAACCATATTCAAAAAACTGTAGCATTATTCATTACCATTCACAATATACATTTTATCCCTCAAAAAATGAACAAGTTACCATTGGAATACCATCATCATAACTCTAACAAAATGATCTGACACCATTATAAGAATAGTTTAGATTGATGTTAATGGGGTTGGTTATAAAATTAGAATGGGGAAAGCATCTATTGTGTATATGGGTATCAGAGGTACTCATTCTATCAGCTCCACTATGCTATCTTTAATGAGCCATAAACATTATGTGTGTCCACATCGTAATGAAGATTGAGCACAAAAAAAGTTAGTTAACTACTTACCAGCTGGCACCACTAGATGATAAAACAACAATCATGAAATTGATTATCTTGCACCCAAATATATGTTATGTTGGTATGGATCCTATACTTCGACAGATTTGGGGCCCAACAGCCCATTTTCCTAACATGTTGGTGGCATTAGAAATTAACAAATTATACTCATATATAAACAAATAAAAATGTCATTCAAAAGGGGGCTTGGCACATATCTTGTACACATTTATACACTATTACAGATTGAACAAATCAACCTTACTCTTCCAAAATATGAATATATCACTAATAACCATAACAAGCCAAGTCTGAATCATACTGAATGCAAGTCAAAGTAAGGATTTTCAGTTATCAAAGTCAAGTTATTAGCTGTATATATATAACGAACAAAAATAATTGCATAATCACACAAGGTGGTATAATTATGAGTGACTTGATTATCCTCCTAAATGTATCAAATATGTAAGCAATGGTCAATTATAAAATGAGGGGGGCTGGGTTCATCTCAACCAATAAATCTTTTTAATTTTGTATAAGTTTTTATCCCTCACAAGCATACCCAATGTTTCAAGACGAAGGAGGCTGATGATTATAGTTTGGTTCATCATTAGGGTTTAGGATCGCACATATAGAACATATAGTGATAGATGAAGGTGATCACATAGTCACATTTTTTCATTTCTACACATGGTAGTACTTACCAAAAGATGTGAGTATCGGCTGGTGATAGGGACTTAGATCTACAAAATTTACCATGTATAGATAAAATTATAGTTCTTAAATTAGATGAATTTCATACCTAATTTAGTCTAATTTCCATTTCCTACACGTAATTATGGTTAGATAGTTAACGAGAAAACCTAGATACTTATTTCTTTATATTACTTACCATATTTAACATATGTCACTGGTCAAACCATTGTAATCAATTTACATATTTTATATTTAAATATATAGTTGAATGTCATATCTTAATGTTTGAATTATTTTACTAATTTCTATTCTATTAGTCATATGACCAAATTAAGATGAAATAGTTTTTTGAAACTAATAATTGATCAAAATTGTCTGTTATTGTAAACAATGTCGTGAAATGCCAAGTCCATGTGGGAAGAAAAAAGAGAGATATAAACAACTAGAATTCAATAGTATTTAGAAATTAGAAATTATAAATTAGATATATTTTCTTTGAAACATGATGTATCAAGTGAGTGATTGATCCACAGATTCAAAATAGCATGCTCTCTAAAAATGATCTTCAAAGTTGGATTTGTATCACTTGTAAGTTTTTCAATTTGGGATCCATAAGATTCCACTTATGTACGAGGAGGTTAAGGGTATGGCGAATATTTCTATGAAAGCTTTAGACATAATTTTTGCATATATATTAAAGAAGACAAATAGTACTTGAGAATTTCTCATGTTGATCAATGATAATAAGAGAACCTTCTAGATGATGATTTGCCTAAGATCAGATATAATAGAAAAGTGTTAATACATGTCACTAAATCTCACAAAATCAAGGGAGATTAGAGCAAGGGGAGATTAGGCCAAAATAGACATCTTTTCTATAATGTCATACAAAAAAATAGAAGATTCAAAAAATGATGCAAAAGGTTAAGCATTTGAAGACACTGGGCAAACAACAATGCCCTATACAACAACAAAGTTTGTTAACTATCATGTTACATAATAAAAACTTTATCCAATAACCATCTGAATTTTTTTATGGTTTGTGAGTACTCCATAGATGTTGTGAGAATTATTACTATGCAGTGACTTTTATGTTCATCTTTGGTTTATGCATTTACATGTGTGAATTTGAATGTCTTGTGTTCAGTTTAGAAGAGTCATAAATACTAATGGTGTTTTCATTATTGCCAGAATTTGACCTATATTCTATCAGGATGCACTGGACAATATCAAATATTATTTATTCGCAAGAGATGGTACTATTTGTTAAGCAATAGTCTCGCTAAATTTAGTGAACATCTATCAAACCATTTGATTAGCTTTAGGGTTAGTGAGAATGCTATTAAAAATACAGTAGTCTCCACTAAATAAATCAAAGCAGAGGAGGTTACAAACACATATTTATTTCTTACCAATATGCTTCTAATGATGTACATTTTTAAACCTATAAAAACAATGATTGTTCAATTGACATGTTCCTAACACATAGAATGGTAAAATTTTCATCCAACACTGAAGCAGAGGAGTAAATGGCAATCAAAAGTCCTAGCCGATAATGTAGTCATCAAGCATCTCCAAAATCATGTTACATTCAGCAACAATTATAGGTTCATCATACATACCAAAGAAAAATATATTTGTTGACATCTTTCTCCTGTGAATCTGTTGAACCTTTAGAATCAAAATTAAAAAAAATGAGAAATTTTAATAATAAAATAAAAATTTAAAATATGAGGTTATAAAAAATATCAAATATTAATATCTTAAAAACAACATTATCCATTGATGGTAGCAACATAAATTGAGGTTCAATTTAAGTGTTTTGGTCACATTATAAACACTAAGTACTTAACATATTCATAATAATGTGCTGAAGACCTAAGTATATCCCTATAATTTTCTTATGTTATCTCTCCAAGCTATCAACCATAAATTAGAACTCTAAAGAAATAACACATCAAATAGAATTGGAGAAATTCTGTATTAGGAGAAATATTTACATTTGCTTCTAGCCCAAAACTTATGAATTTAAAGTATAGAAAGTCAAAATTCAAGTATCGAAAGATTTCCCTTGCAGGTAAAAATACGGGAGTTACCATGGTTTTGGGCTCAGCATCCAAAAGCAATACCATATATGATAGCCACAAGGTGGGTCATAAGGCTAATACGACGAAAATATATCTGTCACAGCCCATGCTCTCTGCCATTTCAGCATATTTGAAAACAAAGAAGGTACCTAATTTTTCAATTTTCCTAGGGAATAGGAGTAACTAACCTGATATTTAATCCGATGATGCAAGGCACGACATATGATGTTTTAAAATAATTACCATCAAACACAACATTAAAAACAAATTAATGTGATTTTCCTCACTGAATGCTATCAAGAATAGTAAAATTTTCTGATAAAAATAAAACCACAGAAAATTTTCTCTACTACACTCCTCATTTTACTCTTGGAATGCGTTTTCCTCCTCTCAGCTTTAATTATAATTCCCCAAAGCACTCTTAATTCATTCTGAATATTTACATAGGCAAAGGCACGCTTAGAAGAGATGAGTGAATAGGACATTTGGTGGTTTTAATTAATGCTAGTGTCAAAATATTTTAGCCACGTGGCTGGGCTGGTAACTGTCATAATTAAAGCCTAGCAATTATAGCTGTGCCTTGATTTGCAGTTTTGACAACCTAAAATCATACAACTGCCTTGAATAATGCAAACCCTAAAATAATATGTAAAATTTTAAATGAATCAAGGCATAACAAATATACTATTACTTACAAACTTTGCATTTAATCTAGGCAAATGCTCACATAATTTACAACACATAAACTCATACACTTTGATTGGTTAAGATAGAAAAGAATAATGACGGGTTAAAGTAAAACGAAAGTATAAGTTACCCTGTGGGGCTAATAGCGGAAGAGACTAACATATAGTACCTTGTGTTTTTGAGAATAAAAATGTGTTAAACAATTCAAAGGAAATATTCTTGAACTCACAGGCAGGCTCAGCAGTACATGGGTCACGACCCTTAACCACATTCAAAAAAACTCTAGCATTATCCATTACCTTTGATAACCTACATTTTATATCTCGGAAACTGCACAAGTGACCGTTGGAATACGATTATTCTAAATCTAACGAAACGATCGGACACCGTTCCAAGCTTAAATTGGATTGATGTTAATGGGGGTTGGTTATAAAATTAGAATGGAGAAAGGGTCTGCTGTGTATATGGGTGACTCCAACAACGGTAGTCAGGTTGTTCAACATAAAAGTTGCTCAATTTGAATTGGTTCTCCCCAGCTACATATACATATAGGTATGGTTTTTTTAATGCTTATTTATAAATACTTCAATTTTTCGCTGGATGGGCTAACCAAGCGAACTGGTATTTATTGCAAGTAAGGGAGTACCAACTACGAGCACTTATAATTTAAAGACCGAAGCAGCAATTATGGATTCAATAATTGAAGAAGACAATTCTAGATCCGGCTCCGGTGTTAATGCCTATGCATTACCACCATCACAATCTCCTAATTCTCCTCCTCGTGCATCACCATCACCATCACCAGATGATCAATTAGAACCTGTTGTAGATGATTTCACAAACGAAAAATTAGAACCGTTGGATTTAGCTGATGAAGCGCATCACGATAATGAAAATGCGAGAGATGTTGCTATTTCAGAAAAAGAACACGTAACATAAGAGGCTAAAAAAGAATTCAATGTTGCAAAGATAAAAATGGATAGAATAAAAGAAAACGGGATACATAGGAAACACTGAAATTTATCGATGAGGGTTGGGGAGATATAAACCCAAATGAGTTAGCTTGGACTGGTGTTAATTTTAATCCATCTCCTTCTTCGCACCCAAATCCTGCTGGTCAAGAAGAAACGCACGAGGAAGCAGAAAATAATTGAAAAAATAATATCATCTGAAAGAATAAAATGTACCAAAACCATGATTATCTTTTTATAAACTTGGACATATTTTAATATAGTCGATTGTTAATGCCTTTGAATTTCATTTCATTATAAAGCAGAAGATTTTAAAAATGTTTATAAGATCGTCTTCTAAATCAATGTTGCTTATTTAACGAGGTATCAAATTTAACTCCCCTTACAACCATCTGGCTACGACATGAAACGTGTTGGAAAGTGGATTGAACGAATATTTTAGGTTACACTTAAGTAGATTTAATAACGAAGAACAAGTCGCAAGTTCAAATCTCTTTTATCTTTTGTTCTGGAAATGAGATTCAAATCTCTTTTATCCTTTATTCTGAGCTTCTCATTTCCAGCACTTAATTTCTATTTATTTCTGCATTGTGTGTTTTTCACTTCTCATTTCCAGCACTTAATTTCTATTTATTTCTGCATTGTGTGTTTTTCCTTTCTTTCTCAATATTTATTATATAATTTGTATATCCTTCTTCATAGCGAGTAGGAGAGGCATATGGTGCCTAACAAGCCCAGGTAGTTAGTATTCCTCCACATAATGTCTATCCTTTTAAGAATCATAGCCTTATATAGTTTTACAATTTTTTTTTTTTTTTTTTGAATGATTGTAGTTTTATTGGTGGCTATGATAGTTTGTTATATCCGTTTATTAAGATATAAATCTTTCTAAATATTCAACATTTTGAAATTGTTCAACATATGGGATCAAGAGATGAATAAGATCAAGTTCTATTCTTAAATGATTTTGATGGATAGATTCCCTTTAATCATAATAATTTAACCAAAAAAAAGTTTAGTTTAAAATATCATTTACTCAATATTATAATTCATTCTATATAATCCAAACATGATCGAATATGCTTTCTAATCACTAAACAAAACTAAAAATGATGCACATAATGTTATAACCCCCCTAAGATTCATAATATTAATATAATTCAATCGAACTGTCTACAACTGATGATGCATGTAAATTGCTTGAGCAATACAGTTTTATAAAAAAATTGTTTATTGACTTCAGTAGGAAAATATTCACAAAAGTTGGGTTCAGAATTATTTACCAGCATATAACAATACAGATCAAATGATACATGATATGAAAAAAAGCTTTTCTTTTTGTTTTTCTTTCTAACCCTGAACAACTGACATGACCATTATAAAAAATGTTTATTTTTCCATTTTAAAAAGAACATGTAATTTCTCTATGGACAAAATGTGTTTTGGTCACGGATACAAACATTACCAAAATGAGTATTTGTATTTAGTTTTTTCTTTCTTTCCTTATCAATATTATAATAATAAATTTAAAGAGTCAATTGTTATTTTTATTAGCGATAAATTGTTAGATATGTGATAATGGAGTTAAATTTTGGATCCTTTTGTCTCATAGTTTATAGCCCAGTTTTTGATAGGAGGTGTGGGGATAATAAGGAGTTCAGGAGGTGGTGAAAATTCAACAAATCAAATTCCTATTTCTAGAAGATGAATTTCATCAGATTCTATTTTTAGAAGCAACGTCCTATCGACATTTTTCTACTCTATTTTTAGGAAGAATTCCAACGGTACTTTGCCAATTAAACATATTTATATTTGTGCAATTGTCATGTAATCTATTCATCTTGGAATTGATAAAACTTGATATCTTACACCACGGAGGTTTCCTTAACTTTGTTAAAGTTTTACAACTTAAATATTATGTTTTGTCTCATACATGTTAGGTATTTTGTCTATTTGATTATCTCTCATATTACATTCTCTTTTTTTATATATTACTATAGAATGCATGGTTTCCTAACATAAATAAATCACTACACATTCCATTTTCATATTAATTTTCCTGTTCCACATTTCTATCATTAATCTTGTGACTATTACATCAAATAATGTTCAATAAAGACATGCTAATAGTTATGATTTATGAATATCCTAGTTGAGATTGGTAAATACTTTGGTGAAATAAAAGACAAATGAATGGTAACAAAATATGCAACAAGAAAAATATAATCATCTCCGTTATATTATACTTCCAAGTTGTTGGTTGCACTCATTAGTTCCATGCACTCTACACCATCATATCCTTCTATTTGCCTATCATATCCTCCTCTTCCTCTATCGCCTCTTCTTATAACCCACATTCCATAATCAAACAATAAATGGAACATAACTTCTATATTAAATTAGTATTTTATAGATTTGTTGATAGACTCAAAATAAGGATTTAATTTAGAGGATGAGACATCCATTGTAGATTCAGATTAAGGATATTCTATATAGTTTTGTTGATGACTCACATTAAGGATTTAATTGGGAGTCATCACACTAACTGTTAGGAATTAACGTATTATAATAAAACCAAACTTTTATATTAAATAGATATAAATTTTTAAGATAAATAAACAAAATTTTATTATGAGACAATAATACAATTTTTATAAAGAAAATAATATAGAAGAGAAATTACTTAAAGTTAAACAAAACTACTACCATCAATTCATTATGCATACTCATATAAATTAGAGATTCATTTAAATAAGTTAATAATATACTCAACATACATAAGCATGAGAATAAGATAAATCTAAGAATAGAGATCTATTAGAAGAAATTTTTCTAATAATTGGCAATTCGGTTGGCTACTTTGTAACAACCAACATTTTTGTCTTTTGTCTAGTTTTGTATTATAATATATTTTTTAGAAAAACTTATTTTTATAGAAAGTGTTAGCCTAGAAAATGCTTATCGATGAAGACATTTTAGCTCCAAAATTTCCTCTAAAGGCCTTCAAAAAATACCATTTAAGTTATGTTAGTTTTTTATGAAAATTATAACTTTCAAAAAATGAACTTATACACATATTCAGTTGCCTCTACCCATTTTCTAGATAAATGATCCCCCTTGAGAAGCAATGGTCCATATTGAGTCTAGTCTTTAACCTAATGTGGAATATTTATTGAATCTTAATTGTGGCTAACCACTTTCCTTGATGATAAAATTATCTTGTATCCCTTACGTAATCAATATAGAATTGAATTAAACACATAATATTTAACCTTGAGCCATGAAACTATTCACCAATATGTGAAGTCTGTAAGAGAGGTGGGAAATATGGTTGAACAAGATTCACATTCAACATTAGATGCAACCAAAAATAGGGTGGATAGTTTAGCTCAAAGAAATTAATGCATTTTTTGTTCATGATTGTGTACGACCAATATCATAGTGATCCAGGTTTCTAGCTGTGACCTTTCAAATATTATTTTTAAAAATACAATAATACCTTATCACCAACATGAAACTGGTGAGGGATTCAATGTTGGTCATAGCTTTCCTTATACTTTTGGCTAGTTTTCTATAGGATTTCTTTTACTCAGAATTAGAATTTTCCAATTCATGTAATAAACTTGGTGGCCTTTTGAAATACATTTTGTGTATTGAAATATATTTCTTCCAATAATAAATGTAATGAAACATAAATGGTGGATTTAAGTTTAAATGCAAGACAAACCTTAAAATGGCTATGTCATATGGAGCCATCTAGTTATCAATTATGGTTATGTTTGATTTATGGTAAAATATCATCTGATGTCCATGTAGTTTTATATTTATACATCCAAAGCATTTTTAAAATCATATATTAAGTCATTCTTATTTTCTCATCCATCTGTGGATGAAAAAAGGTGGACATGGTTTGTTTGATGTCCATCATAGAACATAATTATCTATGAAAACATATCAACCATGATTAAAATATAGTCATGACCATGCTTAAATAAAGAAAATCTTGACATGAAATCCATAGAGAATGACTCCAATGAAAATTTGAAAATGTGTGTAGATCCCTTTTTTTTTGTTTGTTTGTTTTTTATTGCATATTGTTTTACATGATCTAATATACTATCTCACATCACGATAATGATTTAACCAATAGAAGTATTTTTAAAATAGTGACATTGTCATTTGTTCCCCAATGTGACCTAAAAATTTATTGTAGTGCTCATCAAAAATATTCTTTTATCTTTCTACTATGAAAATATGTAGATTTCTCAAATATACAATATTTGGTCCCATATTTAGTGCTTTATATATAGTGGAAAACTCATGATCACTAAAATGTAATATGGGATATGGACATGTCTCTTGGACACATTAATATAGGATTGTTGTTGATATTATAACTAGGGATAAAGTTAATCTATATGCATACTTATTGAAACCAACTTTATTGCGCCTAACATTAATTGGAGTTTTTTCGAGGAAGGTATAGAAATTATGATAGTGACCATTTTAAACCTTTCCCAAGGTGTACATGAAATGTAGAGGTTTGTGTTCTATGTGGAAGATGGTATTAAATTGTATAATTTAATTTATCTATTTTTTACATGCATAAACAATGGCACAATTATTTATCATAGTTATGGTACTTAACTATTTTAAGTTTGAATGTTTCATTATGGTAGAAAAATCATGTTCTTTAGTTTGGTTATAACTACCCAATGTGTATAATTGAAAGAATATTATTCAATATTAACATGTTGTCATAGATATTATAAGGAAATGACTAATGCTAAGAAATTCCACTCCCAACTTCACAAAATCTCATTATTTTTTTGTGTTCCAAAAAAAACATGGCCTTCCCCACCCTTTGGTTACTTTCCTGAAGGGTCATGCAAAATGAGATAATAAAAGAGTGAATCGATGCTAAAAATTATGTGGCCCCAAAAAACATCTAATTTTTGTAAGTTTTGATAGTATTAGCCATTCTATGTCAATTTTGATTTTATCTAGATCAACATATATCTATGATGTATTATAAAGGTGTTAAAAACTTGTCTGACCTGTTGTAGTTTTCATTCAGATATCTTACTTAAAAAAAGGGATGCCATCCACCTAAAAAAATAAATGAATCAATAAATTATAACAATATATCATTTTCCATCTCCATAAACATATAAGGTTCATTTGTCATGCCGAAGGGCATACATTAATCATTAGTATAGACCTTCGTTGGACTTACGAATTATATTCTACATGTTGGGTGGCTTAGTGGATGTAATTTATGGAACCCCAACAAAAAATGATACTTTTTATTAATGTTTTTCCTTGATTAGTGTTTATTTAGTCACTTTTAGGGATCTCAAATAATAAATGCCTTAGACCATGAAACCCTTACAATACTTAGTGAAATAATTCTAATAAAATGAATTAGCAAAAACTCATATATTTATTTGATTTCAACCATAGAAAATACAATTGGTAAAATGGCCCTCTCACACCATGATCTCATAATGAGATTCATTATATAACATTAGATCCATATATATCTTAGTTGTGTTAACTCATAGTCATTGAAAAATAACTCTTAGATCTGATTTCTGTCCATTACTTTTTATCCCAAAACAATCCATTAGCATTGGCATAATGGTGTGCTTATGCAAACGTAAGATCCACCTAGTTACATTATGTTTTTTGACACCTCTAATAACATTAACACACCTTGTTATGTTTTAAATATGAAATGTTAAAAATATTAAATGTATTTACATTTTCAAGGAACAAGAACATGTTATAGCTTGGTGTGTCCCAAAAATTGGTCATCGTCATAATTAAATGAATATATATTGTCTTCCATGACTTTAGGAATAAGCTCTAATCATTTAAAAATGGCCCCAAATACATAAAAAGTTTCAAAACATCAAAGGCATTTAAAATTAGAAAACCTTTATATTGTGACTCTTATGTGTACCCAAAGATGATAAAATACATTACAATTATTTCTTCAAACGATCCAAAATTTTATGCACAAGTTTTAAAATAAATATATAATCCCCAAAAAATATCTGCTACTCCTTTAACTCTATGGTGAGGAAACATCTCAAAAAAATAAACTACTCCAAGAAATGTCACAGACTAATAAAAACATACACAACATCTTTGCACTCTCATACAATAACATCATATTATTACCACAACTCACATAAGGCCTGTAAGACTTAAATTAGATAGTAATTTAATATTATTATAAAATTAAATATATTTGGATCAATACTAAAATATGTGTGATTTAAAAAACAAAAAAACTAAAATAGGAAAGGCATGAGAAAAAGGATATCATAAAACAACACAAATATGATCAACACCACAAATAAGACTTACAAAAACTCACTAAAGACATATGTGTGGTAAGAAACCTTATACAACACAATAATAAGATAAATTCCTAAACTAACATATTTTTTACCTTGATGAAATATTTGTTATGAACCTGGGCACTCTTGCATCATAAACCATGGTAAGAAAAGAAACATGTTCTCCTACTCATGTGCCTTCTAAAAAATCTATAAATGGTATTCCTTATTTTTCAAATTCTTATGTGTTATTGTATGTCATATATTATATGTCTCATCCTTTCCATACCACCATAAATTCCTTATCTCACATTTTTATTTTAATATTTGCAGCCTGGATGCTAGTTACCTATTTTATTTAGTCTTGCTCTTTTTCAAGCATCTCAAATATACATTTAGTTTCTTCATGAAAATAATTTGCACTTTCAATACTTTATCTTTCATAATATACAAACAAATCAACCTCATTAAAAATAGGACTATACCTTTAGATAGTTCTTTTTCATATGTATTCTTCCCAAATTTTCACAAAATTCTACAATGAAAAAATATTTTTTCATTTCAACTTATCATACGTCACTTTTAGAAATAGCTCATATCTCAAATATGCTACTACTAAATCTCTCACTTGATATTAAACTTATTTTCTCTTCTAATATTCATATTATTTATACTATTTTTTATTTCATTACAATTATTTACACTTCTCGGATATGTTCTAAAAAATATTCTACTTCAACACTTTTCTTTTTCTCATTCTTCATGTATATTAATTCTGCAACTCTTGTTGGGTTTGACCCATAAATCATCTAGAATGGTGTCTTCACTATTATTTTATTTATAGAATAATTATAAGAAAACTCAAGTTATGAAAAAACATTAGCCCGTTTTCTTTACATTTAATTAGTCATCTTAAAAGACTACCCAACCATGTATTGACTACCTCTATTTGTCCATCTATTTGAGGATGGTATGTTAAACTAAAGTAAAATTTAGTATTTAAATTAGTCCATAATGTCCTTTAGAAATTTCTAAATAAATTTACATCTCTATCTAATAATATACTAAGTATTAAACCATGTAATCTAAAAACTTATCTAAAAATAACTTAACAATGTTTGATTCATCACTAGTATTTGTAGATTCCAAAAAATGTGTCATCTTTATGAATTTATCAACTATCACCAATATTGAATCATCCCCTATTTTTTTTAAGGAATACATAAAACAAAATTGATACCTATATCATCCCATGGTTTCTCTAGAATATTAAATGTTTGATCTACAAATTTGCAGTCTAAATTTTCAGATTGGATATTTATAATAGGTGACACTCTTGAAAAAAAATTCAAACATCTATAATCATATTTTTTAAGATTTTTATTTTTTTTATAAATGCACTAATGATTTTACATAACGAAATTGACATGATAAACCTCCACTATTCTTTTTTTTTTATCAAACTCTCCCACAAGAAACATTTTAGTATATAAAATTTCCTTGTTTTGAGAAATAAACCTTCCTAAATAAAATACTCTAACCTTGCTTTCTATTTTACTCACTATTTTTTCAATTACTTCCATGATTATTTAAAATATTTATCTTCTTCATACTCTATGTGGATAAATAAAATAATTTTTCCATTATTATTTACTTCAATAAAATAATTCTTATACTCAATGCAACATCAACTATGTTAGACTTTCCATTTTGGTATTCCAACAAAAATGAATAACACAATAGGAATTAAAATGACTTCATATGTATTTGATTCAACTTGTGTTGATTAGTAATGAGCTATAATATTTTAAAATCTATGTAAAGTAAAAAATTTATATGAAATTAATAATGTATGAATTTGTTTAGGGCTTGTACAATTTCATATAATTATTTATTATAAAATCAATATTGCATCATTCATTTTTATCTTATAATATTCTATAGGTCTTCCTTCTTGACTCAATACTTCTCTTGTTTTGATGCCAATAACATTAAAATATACCTAAAATGATTTTTCGAAATATGGTACTGTCATCACTGGATGCTATGTAACATTATTTTTCAACTAATGGGAATTATGTTCTAATTCCATTATCCATAAAAATCATCTTTTACCTTAGGTAAAAATGTCAGTGATTGACGTGGATATCCCACTAAAATTCCTGATAAACTTCCTATAAAATATTTCTAGTCCATCAAAACTACTTAACTCAAATTTTCTCTATGGTGATCACCAATCCATTATTACACACACCTTTTTTAGATCCATCTTCTAAACTTATTTAGAAATTAAAAATATCATATATACCAATTCTTTTTCAATGAAAATAAATTTTTGAAGTTCACAGATAAATTTTCATCTCTCAATATTTTTAACACTTTACTCAAATCTCAAATAAAATCTTCCAATGTTCTACTAAAAATAACTGTCATCGAGATAAACAATGACAAACATAGCAAAAAATATTTGAATAAATTCATTCATTCATCTTGTGAATGTAATGGGTATAGGAGTCAAACCAAATGGAATAATCAATCACTCCTACAACCATTATTATATTTTGAATGTTATCTTTCATTAATTTCACTTTTATTTGAATCTATTGATATTGACTCAAGATCCAATCAATTTTTTTTGAAGTACCTTGTTTCATTTAATCAATACATTAGATCATCCATGCTCGATAATGGAAATATATACTTTATAGTGATATTTTTAATGCATCTAAAATATTTACACATTATTTATTTGTCATTCTTCTTAGGCATTATTACTTTTAGTAATACACATCGACTCAAAATTTATCTTATTAAACCCTTATTAATAAACTCTTGGGACTGTCCTTGTGCCTCCACATTCTCTTTTAGATTCAATAAATGCCTTTGTTTGGTAAACTTGAAATAGGTATAAAATCCATGAATTAACTTATTATTATAATTAGTTGTAATCCATATATAGTATCAATAGTTAAATTATTATCAAACTCATGTAGTATCTCCTTTACTTCATGTAGTATTATTTCTTCTTACACACTCACACAAAAACACACACTAAATTTTGTAATGTTGGTTATCTAGGGTTAAGAGTATATATTAGTGTATGGAATAAGGGTGATAAACTAAGTCTAGAATAGGATAAGTAATAAAAAACCCATACAAATAATCTTATGAAATTATACAATTGAGATTTCTAGAAATAATAAATTACATATATTGATAAATATTGAAATAAATTTTAAGAAATGATACTTAGTTCACTATGAACATGTAGGTCTGAATAAGAACATGATATAAGTGGAACATATTACATTTTTTGAATTGTCACCAATTTATATAAATATAATTTTTATGGCCTCAAACACTTGTGTCAAATCTTGATAGTTGTGCCAACAAAAGTGTCTAATACTACCATAGGTGTCTTGTATGGAATATTAAATACATTTTGATATGACTAACTAGAACTATATTTTATCTCAACTTTATTCTAATGTTGTTAGATCATTCATATAATATATCACTATTTATCAAATGATCCATCCTTAGTACTTCACCCTAGGATTGACTGTGGGAAAAAATGGGTTAGTATGATCATTGCATCGAGTTGACTCTAAATAGCTATGTTAATAGATATTTCCTATGTATCTACTATTCTAAAGAGGGCCTCAAACTAATTTAATTATCTCATATATTTTGGCTTGTGTGTTCACAAGCATGCAATGATAAGAAAATACATCCAAAGACATGGATTGTAACTTGGAAAATATATATGATGGATACTCCTTGAATGCTTCATAATTATACAAATATTAATATGTAAATAAGAATAAATAGGGCATATTTTCACAATTGAATTCTTGATTGAGTTATTCCTGGTATATTATCCCATGAATTGTCTATTACTACTAGGTGAGGAATGAATTGATAGCATAGATTTTATTTATTACATTGTTTAGTCAGTTGTTAATTATTAGTTTATAATTATAGTTGGGTAATGATTGGATAGTTATGGTTGTTATAACAAGTTTTATTTTGTATATATTCACCTACTATGTTAATTAATATCATCAAAGCATTATTTCTCTCATATTGCCTTCAAATTGTCAACGTAATGCTAAAGCACTTAGTGAGTTGATTAAAATTTTAAGAATCAATAGCAGAACTATTCAAAATGAAAGAATGAAAAGAAATGAGTGCCTAATCATCAAAATTATTAGAATTCTAAAAAAGTAGCATCATATCCCAATAGACAAGATTAGAGGTTTTTTTATCATTGAATATAGATAATTGAGAGCATACTAAGTAGCCAATAGAGTAGCCAAGTGTTCATGGACACCATGATATGAAGCATTTTCAAAAGAAGAATAATCTATCACCTCATATCACCATTCAAAGTTATTATTTATATTAGTAAGGAGTATAAATCATTTTGGTGGGGTGAGAGAGGATGATGGTAAATGACTACAAGTATAGTGCATGGCAACTAGGTATATAGATGATATTCATAATGTTATACTGAAGAGTTTATCAATGACTTGGATGTGTGCATACAAGTGGTACAATTCATATAGTGGATGTAAAATATGGTGGAACAAACTGCATAGATCATAAATGGGGGATATGTACGCATTGTAGCGAGATTTTTATGCTACATATGTGAACAAGATGAAGAATATCCTTTAGCCAATTCAGAGAGATAGGTGATGCAAACTTATAGAGAATTAATGTGTATCGGATGTATTCTAGGTTTGCTCAAATCCTGATGCAAAGACTCCTAATTTTGTACCTATAAAGAAGGATAAAAGGCCCTTATTTATTTTTCTTAAGGAGGCATCTCATGCTAAAAGAGAAAAAAAAGGTGCTTTCAATAAGGTAATTTTTTAATACACAATTTTGAAGCAATAAAATATTGGTTTTTTAGTTTTGTTAAATGTTGTATAAATAAGTAAATATAATGTCTTCACAATAATTACTCTTGTCTGATGCCTAAATTCTTAGAGCTCAAAATTTCATCACATGGAAGATGAATATGTGCATGATTATTTAATTTTAATAATTATGGGGCATCATCACTGGTACAGTGACCTATCCTACCAAAGGTAATGATATAATGAAATATGATAAGTCTAATGCCAAAGCCTTGATTTTGATCAAAATTAATGTTAGAGATTAGGTTCAATCTCACATTCAAGATGTCTCAACATTGAAGGAGGCTTGGGACATTATATCTAGTAAAATAACTAAGATTATCCATCTCTTACCCAACATTCATATGCTTAGTATGAAAAACGGAAAGAAATTTGAGGATTTCTTATGCCAGGTGGCATAACTCTGAGCATAACTAGTTGCACTTAGAGAAGAGATGAAGGATAAATTTCTTGTTCTGATCACATTGAGATCTCTCCCCACTCAATTTTACACATTCATCATGACACTAAATATTACAAAGTAGGTAGTGACTTTCAAAAAGATAGAGAATTTACATTAATGAGAAGAAACCACCCAATGCTTGTAAGATGAATTCAAGGATAAAAATTAGATTTCCATGTAATATGATTCAAAGTTCCCAAAAGGACCACCAAATAAATCAAAATATAAATTAAGAAACATAAATGGATTGTGTCAAA
>JARHVA010004272.1:1470000-1475000 GCA_037957365.1 Torreya grandis | reverse complement strand
AATGTAAAGTGATACCTCAAATAGACAAGTGAACATAATATATGCAACTAGGGTTTGAAATAAAATGATTTTCAAAATTAATATGGTAAATTTATAAATTAAATTTTAAATTTTGATTTTAAATATGTAAAAAAAAATATGAAAAAAAAATACACATGTAAGGTAATATCTTAAAAACATAGGACCTAGTATATGCAACTAGGGTTTTGAAAGAAAATGATTTTAAAAGTTATTATGAAAAATTTAAAAAAATAAATGTGTAATTTTGATTTAAATATCCAAGATAAATAATAAAAATACTTGGAAAAATTAAAAAGAATTTTCCCTAGGGTTTCTAGGGATTTTGTGTGCAAACAGACCTAGTAAATTCAACTAGTGTTTGGAATAATTGTTTTTGAAAATTAATATGATAAATTAAAAAATACTAATTGTAAAATTTTGATTTAAATATTCAAGAAAAATTATTGAAATATTAAAAAAATTATAAGGAATTTTTCCTAGGGTTTCTAAGGTTTTTGTGCGCGAATGAAGTAAGTTAGGTTCACCAAATGATTTAACATTTTTGTAAATAATGGAGTTTTATTCTTAATTTAGTTAATGGTATAGAATAAAAAATCAATAAATAATATTTTAATAATTACAATATTGATTTGTATAATTTATTGTGTCTTTTAGACCTTTCTAAAAATAGTAATAAATAAGGAGAAATACAACTTAACCTAAAATTGGATTGAGATGGGTGAGACAAAGGCTGAAATTATTTGTACAGGATTATGAGAATGTGACAAATCATAATCTATTTTTCATTTGGTAAAAAGGATAGGAGCATCAGAAATAGGACACTTTAGGGTCTGATGCCATAGTCCACTCCTATCGCTATTGTCCAAAATAGCCATAGATATTTGAGTTTTCTAGGTTTTGGTCACTATGCCCATATGAGTCTGATTGAAAAATCTTAAGTGTTCAATGTAGACAAAGATCCTTGTAGACCCGATTCAATCTTAAAACTCTAGACCTTCATTATGCTTTATAAAACATGAGAAAGAGGAGGGGTTAGTGTGTGTAAGATGCACTGAATGTATATCCACATCCCTTATGTGAGCACGCTACCTACATATCAATACTTCAAAAAGGGATCAATTCATATGTAGTTCTCTCACATGATGTGATCTATGTAATAGTGTAATGAGGATGTAAAAATTTCAAACTGAGAGTGCTTGAGGTGGCTAAGAACTAGTGTGAGGGTTTGAATGTATTTGTAGCTATGTGGAGTGACTGTGTGAAAAGAATAGGAAAGTTTACCTTAGTAGTTTACTTGTATTCTTACTTACTTTGTAATATTTGTCACCTCCCTTTGTAAATGACCTTTAGATGGACTTTTATAAGGAACTATTGGACATGGGTTAGATGTATTCATGCTAGGATGACACAATAAAGTATAGGAATCAAATGGAAATGGTAATTTGGGCTCAAAATGTGATTAGATAAGAGTGTTGAAACTAGGACACCCTAGGGTCTGGTGCTCCTATCCTACAAGATTACAACTTGGGAGGATATAATTGGCCTAAAAAATATTGCTTAGTTGAGCTATAATTAGATTTTAGAAGTATACAAATGAGTATTTATAATCAAAAAGGTGTCTAGAAGGGTTATGAGATTATGAAAGAAGGTCCTATGGATTGGGTGTCACAAGCCACACTTAAGCTACCAATTTGGATATTTTATTAGATATTTTATATCACTACACTAACTAGGCATTTAACCTTTTACTTGTTACAAAACATAATGGTGATATTCATTATTACATCAATTATTATGATTTAAATAAGCCTTTTCCACAATATTATTTTCTATTATGTAATATCAACATGATTCTCAATCCAACAGCTATATATGAGACATTTTCATTTATGGATGAATTTTTTAGATATAAGAAAATTAAAATTAATCTCACAGACCAAGAAAAGATATCATTTTATACACCATGGGGTATATTTTGTTATAATTTTGTGCCTATGGACTCAAAAACATAATATCCACATATTAAAGGGCTATGAATCATATATTTCATGATTTCAATCACAAAATTATTGAGGATTATGTCAGTAATTTATTCTCAAAATAAAAATATCACCAAGACCATGCTACTAATTTATGCAAAATACTTGAATGCTTTTAAAATTTTAATGTTCAATTAAATCCCCAAAAATGTGCTTTCAGAGTATATTTAGAAAATCTCCTTAGGTACATTATTTCTCAGTTACACATTGAGGTTGATCTAAAAAAGGAAAAATACATTATTGAGATGCCATCACCAACCAAACTAAGGTACTTATGATGTTTAGAGGTTAGAATTTAGGATATTCAGCACTTCAGTACTATGTTGGCTAATAAAACAATTATTTTCATCTATTTTCCAAAAAAGGAAACAAAATATCTCGTTAATGTGTTAATCATACTCAAGTTTAAAAAACAAACAAGATTAGAGGTTATCTGAGAGATGCCTCCTTCAAGATGGTTTAAACTCAATTTTGATGGAACCCACAAAGGCAACCCAAGGGAATTAATGGTGGGTTGTTTCTTGAAAGATTTTAGTAGTTCATTGATCAACACCGCATCTATCAATCTTTTGGATGGTTTGAGTAATGAAGTTGAGTCTTAAGCTCTTTTTATTGGATCAAATATAGTTGTAGAGTGAGGTATTGAATGTTTCATTATTGAAGGTGAATATTAAATGGTTAATAAATATTTGATCAATCAAAAATCAAAAGCTTAGAACATTAATAATATTTTGACCAAGGCTTGGTCACTTCTTATCAATTTCAAAGCTTGGAAAAGATTGCATTACTCCAATGAGTCAAATAGGGTGGCTAATTGCTTAGATAATGTGGTAATTGACCAAGCAAAGCCTAATCAAATTGATAATTTTAAAGCAAGGTGTAGGTATTTTTATGACACACCCAATATCAAATTATAATGCCATCTTTTTATGTAAAGCATGCAAACTTTTAGGGGGCTGATTTCATGATGTTTACAATTAATATATAGCATGGGAAATGGAATCCCATCCTTATGTATCTATTGTGATGTAATTTATCGGTAATTATTTTAGCATGGTTTTTTCATGGATTTATTTGTGGCTTTAGTTCACATGTAGGTTGTACCTGGGGAGGAGATGGAGAAAGATTTGATCAAAGCTATTTATTGGCCATTGGTGTTATATTGTAGCTCTAAAATTATAATGGATTTTAATAGTTTGGGTTCTTATTTTTGTCCACAACACATTTTTTGTATGTCATCAATGAAGGTTACTCGATTAGTTTCTCAAGTGGTGGGGGTGAAGGATTTGGGCCTTAGCCTACATTATCATGTAAATTTAGAATTAGTGGCACATTTTGTGAGAAATCTAATGATGTTTATCTTTGACAAAGGGAAGGTAATGGAGATGGCATATTTCTTTGTCAGGATGGAGTACAAGTCGAATCGCTTTATAGACATGGAGATTTTTGAAATGTGGCCACTTTTAGAACAACCTTTTTCTAGTAAAGATGTACTTAGCTTTTTTTTTGTCTCAATTTTTAGGGACATAGAGGAGCACATTATAAATATTTTTTAGATTTATATAGGAATTAGAAGAAGTTTGATCATTAATTCAAGGCATTGATACTGGTAAAAAGGTGGTTTTACTTGAT
This sequence comes from Torreya grandis, assembly GCA_037957365.1. NCBI lineage: Eukaryota > Viridiplantae > Streptophyta > Pinopsida > Cupressales > Taxaceae > Torreya > Torreya grandis. The sequence goes on along the minus strand of JARHVA010004272.1, from coordinate 1,471,308 downwards.
ATCTCATAGTTCAGAGCACCTATTACTGCGCTCACATTATAGAGAGATTCTCAAAGATCACCAACCCATATTTAGGTGATGAAAATACTTCTCCATATTTTCTGTAGGCGTTACATCATGGTTCCAAGTTATTTCAGTAAGTAGGTCTTAAGTGCAATAGGGTATTCAACCTTAGCAAATGAGGTGCCTAGTGGTGATGAACATAAAATAGATGTCTCCTTTAAAAATAGGTGTATTGTATGATCGAATGGAGGTGGTTTTGGTTCCAATAAAAGTGGAGGTACAAGATCAAAATTTGGATGCCTTCAAGTCCCCTTTGGGTAGATAAATGATACAAGTGAGTTGCGGTGGAAAACTCCTTGTTATCTTGGATGATAGTTGGTCACTATAAAACTTTTCCTTTAAGATATGTCTTTTTTGGTTTTTAATAGTGTAAGCTATACTCTAGTTTCTGTCTATGATTTATAGCTTATAATTGTATATGGATGTTCTGATAAATTATAATAGAACAAGTTTATATTAAGGGTTTTCTTTTGTTTTTTGTAAGATTCATTGAGGATGTTTTGCCTTGATCCAGGCCATTTTTTTTATATCATTCTACTTATATTGGGTAAGTGACCAACCAAATATTAAATCAATTAGAAAAGGGACACAAAATATATATGGGATGATGTTTTTCAACAATGCTTTGATAAAATCAAAGAATATTTATCAAACCCACTAGTACTCGTGCTTCTTATTCTAGATAGACTATTACTTATTTATATCTCAACCACTCATGAGGCCTTTGAGGACCTATTAGCACAATATGATGATGATCACAAATAGTGTGAAATATCTTACATTAATTCCCAATTGGTCAATTATGAATGCTAATATACAATAATGAAATTGTTTTATTTAGCCTTAGGATTTTCTATCCAAAAGCTACAACAGTATCTACTCACTAACAAGGTTCATGCTATAATTATAGAAGATTCATTAAATTTCTTTATAAACAAAACATACATAACCAATTGTATTGAAAAATCAATGATATAACTTATAGAGATTGATCTAAAATTTGTATCTCAAAAGTTAGTAGAAAGTCAGGTTATAGCTAACCAATTAGCTATAATTCCTTTACCAGATCCTTTTAATATCAATGGAGCTTTTAGTGATGATTTTGAGGGACATAAAATATCTTCCAATCCATGGATAATTTTATTATAAGGATATAGATGTATAATAGTGGAAGTTTTGGCATTGTATTTCACACCTACAAGGGTGAGTACATGTTTTTCTCCTACAGATTAGTCTTTTTTTACA
>JARHVA010004272.1:1432500-1465000 GCA_037957365.1 Torreya grandis | reverse complement strand
TCTCCTTTAATGTTAAGGAGTTTGACTTCTTCATCTTAAGTAATCTTCAATTTAAGCAGCAGAGATTCACATCCAGCTGTGTTGTTGGTGTTGCTAACTTGTAAATTACATGAAAGAAGAATATCTCCTTGAGGAGATATCAACACAATTCCAACTTCATCATTGGTGGAAGAATTGTTGTCATCATCAGAAGCTGATCTCCTATCAGATTCTCTTCATTGGAGATGGAAGATCCTTCCTTGTTTATACTGCATCCTACCAATTCTCCTAAAGTCTTGTTTGGATCAATTCTTAGATTGTCAGCTATAATAATTTCATCTATAGAAACATGAACATCCTCTATGGTAAAGAAATAATTACCCCTGCCTGAAGACTCAGACATAATTTCTACTACAGGGGCTGATGTTTGGGTGACCACATATTTTGTCTCAAACAAGTCCGCATCTGGTTCTCCATCAATGTCCAATTGCTCAGGATTGACTTGGAGGGATTCAAACTCAGTAATTTGAATTTTTGATTCCTTGACATGATCAATCATGTCAAATGACTGGAATGGATTTGGAAGAGAGGATGGGATTTCATCCTTTTAATTTCCAAGAGGGGAAGGACTGGTTTGCAAAGCTGAAGTAGAAGGTACAAAGATGTTTGATGTACTTACTTTTTTGGTAATCACTGGGTCCTTTGATTGAAAAGGAAGAGGGGTTCTCTGCTTAGCAATTGAAATTTTTGGTTGGGGTCACTCCTCTATCTTCTCTTTGCTAGCCTGTTAGGTTGACTGATACTAAGACTGGGTGAATACTGCATATGATCCTTTGATTGCTTCACCTTCACTTTTGGATTCATCTTGGTAATTTAGGAAACCAATGTGGGAGTCATCAGTTGATTCTTCTAGATCCTCCCTGAAGAGATCAACACCATTTTCTTGCTCTAACTAAGGTTGAAAATAGGAAACATGCTCTATTTCTAGATATCCAACTACCGAGTTTATTGGAGGTGCTTCAAAGGCAAGATTTCTCTGTGGAAGAAGAAGATGATTTTGTTGTCCTTGACTTTTGGTAGCGTTGCCTTGATATGGTTGATTAGGGAATGTCTTCCTTGATATATCTTTATATAGAGGAGTAGAAGACATACTTTGTGCCATTTGCCTTTTCAAGGCTAGCAATTCATTTGCCAGCTTTTTTACCATTGGATCAGGGGACTGTGGGTGAGTATTCAAAAGATGAAAAGGGTTTAGCTCTGTTAGGATCTCTCCTTATCTTTCCTACCAAGATAAGGTCATCTTCTAGCTCAGTAGCCAAGTATTGAGAAGCCTCAAGGTCTATGTGTCTAGCCCATCTCAATAGAAAACTCACTTCAGGCAGCTATGAGTTGATGAAGAAACACATGAGATTATGAGGTGTCAACTGGGCAATCATGGGAATCCTATGCCTCAGCTTGTTGAACCTGGCAATGAAGTCCCTCATAGGTTCATGGGGCTCTTTCTTCATCTATGTGAGCTAGGCCAGCAAGGCATGTGCATCTTCTATGGGCTTGAATCTTGCTTCAAACTTGGCTTTAAGTGTATTGCAATCAGTCACTGATCCAGCTTGCAGATGGTAGAACCAGTCTATAGCAGCACCTTGTAGTGTTTCTACAAAAAGCCTGATAGCCACGTCTTCAATTTCCACCCCTATCACACCACAGGCTATGGTGAAGCCTACAATGTGTTCATCAGGGTGGACTCTTCCATCACCAAGGAATTTTGGGAAATTCTTCCTTGAACTGAGTGGTAGCTCATGCAGAGGTGGAGTCAAGTTGAGTGGGCCAAAAGAGTTACCCCAAGGGCCTCAAACTACCATGATTTCATTATGAACAATAGGGATAACACATCTGAGTGGAGTTTCCAGATTATAGGACAAAAATGGAAAAGAAACTGGCCCTGCTTCAGCTTAAAGCCTAAGGCTTCAAACTATGCTTTCTTTCCTAACAACTCTGGTTTTGCAGACCAGATAATATAATTGAGATAGATGAAAATGGAGATGGATGAAAATGGTAAGGCTATAAATGGATAATTGGTAACACATGAAACAGAGTCGCCAGAGTCTATAATGGATAAGGTTATAATGATAATGGGTTATATAGGTGATGTTTCAATCTAAAACTTGAGGTTCCAAATTGCACAATATTATGTATATCCCCAAAAAAGTCACCAAAAACTATTGGTTGAATATTAAGTCAATCAGCATACTGATAAAAAAATAGGTCCGATCAGCCAAAGTAGGAAGATAAGTCATCCAAATGTGTAGTTTTACCACATCAGAAAGACAATGATCTCTCCTCTCATCAAGGGGAGGTTCCCTGTAGGTATGATATATATATATATATATATATATATATATATATATATATATATATATATAGAAAATAATACTCATGGGTGGGACAAACCATCCATCTCTATTCTTTTAGAGATGATGCACGTGGATCAAAGGAAAAACTTAGGGGAAATGATAGACAGTACTCCTCTTCTTTCATAAGTACTATTCACCAAACCACAAGAATACTCCTGATAGTAACAAAAAAATGTAGCAAAGGATGTAATAATAAGAAAATCGAGATGCAGCTCAAAGTCTTCACCTGGATTGCTCAAGAGTAAGATACGAAGGATAATGAGGGCACAAAGTCACCTCAAGGTCCTTTACATAGAAATGAAAAGAAAACACGCTAAAGGTAATTATGGGGGCACAAAGTCTCTCCTCAGTTGACTCTGTAGGACACCTTCTTGACTGCTGTCACTAATTCTGCTTGTTGAATTAAAGGAACAGAAGATATATTGAAGAAAAAGACATAAGAACAATTTTCTCAATAACAAAGATATTATAGCACAATGTCTAAAAAAACAATTGCTTTCTTATTCTAGTAATAAAATATGATCGGCAATCTGAGCTCAAAGTCTGAGTAATGCCTTACAATTTGCACAGAGTTTCATTCTCAATGTCAAAAAAGAGATCCTTATTACAATAGAAGAAAGTCCCTTATATATCCTCTTCAAGAAGGACTTGGGAACAATCAATACATCATTTTGTGTTGGAATCTGTTAAGAAGATACGCTAGAACTTAGGGGTGCTTTACCCATTTGATTTTATCAATGCAAGGAAATAAGTCACGCTTATTGAAAGTTTGCAACTTCCAATGTCCACTTGGCGATCTGATCTTATCTTCATCATTCCTCCTTGCCCGGTTAATTGAATCGGGTCCCGGATTTAATTTACTGTTATGTTCCTTCTTCACTTTCTACTAGTCTTGGCTTTGAAATCTGTGAATGTATTTTGGTTTATATGTCTGTATGTTTAAAGGATCAATGGCTAATTCACTGTGTTGAATTTGACATTTTCAGGCGCGTCATTCCTTTGTCTTCTTTTAGCTTTTCTGTTTAGCACTTTTTTGAATTGAACTTGCCCTTTTGGGCCTTAAGAAATGACCCATTTTAAGTAGAGAAAAGCCTCTCGCAAGGATATCTACCCTTTGGGCAGTCTTTGAATGGCCTTCAGGCTTCTTTGGGAAACTCTTTGAACTTTGGCGATGAACCAACTATTGAATTATTCCATTGAACCAGATGTTTGAACAATTCCATTGAACCAAGGCTTTGAACCATGTGTTGAACTAACCGTTGAACCAAAGCTTTGAACCTTTTCGTTGAACCAAGACGTTGAACCAAAATTTGGTTAAATGGTTCAAACAAATCCTTGAACCGACTGATGAACCATTTGATTGAACCAAAGAATGAATCAAAGCACTGAAACTGCGTGGATGAACCAAATATTGAAACAAAGCGTTGAACTACTTGATTGAACCTGCCTTTGAAACATTTGATGTTGAATCAAAGGATGAATAAAACGTTGAAATTGTTTCTGATGCTTGCCGATGAAAATTTCTATTTGAACCTAGGCGATGAACCAATTCTAAAAATGACCAATTTTTAGAAACTGATTCTTTTGATTGAACCCACCTACATAAGTCATGAAGCCCGTTGAACTTGTAGAAATGATCCTATTTGCAGTTTGTAGATTTTTGAAAGGCTTGAAAAAAGAGGAATTTGAATGCCCAAGACAAAGTTTGGAAAAGGAAGAGATAATTTTGGTCTGTAGGACCAATATAATTCAAATATTGTCCCAAAAATGAGTGATATTTTTGGGGGACAACATAGTGATCCCATGTTAAGCATCTCACATCAAGATGCCTAGAATGACTACCTATAGTTATGAATAAATGGCCACACATAGTCAATACTAGGGTCAATTATATGGACATATCCACATACCCTAGACAAATATAATTAAAGGTACAATCAATTCAATAAGGAAGATTTAAAATAGTAACATATCTATTCAAATGATAAATTGATACCTTTATATTTTTAATAGGATCATGACTTCTAGTCAAGGTCTACAAACTCATCAAAGTACACAACCTTGTGTACAACATGAAGATAGTGGGAACCTAAGAATTCCCTTGAAGAGATAATGTACAAAAATAAGAAGTGAGAATAAATTTCACAATGAATTAGGAGGTATAAAATTGATATTTTATGGTGGAATGTATAAATTCACTTCCAATTCCCCAATAATCACTTACAACTAATATTTGCATAGGTAGTTTCATTGACTGAATTAAGGAGATATGGTGTGGTGATAGGTTGTATATAATTATGAAGAGAAATTGATAAGGATTAGAATAATTTTAATAAGTAAATTATTACATAATAAATTCCTTAACATAATTCTCAAACCCATACACAAAATGATAAACCCTGAACCAAATAGGTTGAACCTTATTCTCGCTTAGTGTGAGTGCACAAGTATTTTATTAATAATTCAAAAAATCAAGTACATAAGGGTGCCTTTACTCTATTAACCCTTTTAAAATGAAACCATGGATTTATATAGTTTTTACCAATGACTAGTAAAAATAACCAATCCTATAACCAACTAAATATGAGAAAACAACCAGTAAGGTAGTTTTAATTAATAAATATAAAACATTAAAACTACCTAAAAATTAATCTAAGTAAGTTTATTTTATGGGGGTGTCTTTACTAAAAGATGCATGCCCCATTTACAATAATTATTTATTATCTACCAAAAATCTAACCTAATGTTAAGACTTTGGAACAAGTCCTAACAAACCCCCATATGATCCAAAGTCAGGTCTTTGGACACATACCAAGCATTTTTCTGAATTTTTCAAACTTGATTGTGAAGATATCAGATGTCTGATCGGCAGTTGCGCAATATATTGGATCAAGAGTTTTCTTCACCACCAGCATTCATAGATAATGGTATTTAACATCCATATGTTTTGTTTTGGCATGAAACACTAGATTCTTGGACATCTTTATTACACTCTGATTATCAATGTATAACTGTGTAGGAGCAAACTAAGAAACCTGAAGATCTTCAAGAATATGATGAAGGTAAAAAATTTCTCTGGAAGTATCCCATGCTACAATATATTCTGATTTTGCTAATGAATTTACTAGTGTATCCTACTTCTTACAACACCAAGCAATGACAGTTGAACCCATATGCATAGTGTATCATGTGGTTGACACTATCATCTACACATCCAACAAAATCTACATCACAGTATCCAACAAGTTTGAAGTTCTTTTTGCGGTGGTATTCAAGGCCGTATGTTTTCATTCCTTGAAGGTAACGAAGTACTCATTTTGCTGCATGACAATGAATTTCTCTAGGCTCATGCATAAACCTAGATAAAATTCCAATTGAAAATGAAATATCGGGCCTAGTAGTAATTGAGTATATCAAACCTCCCACCAATTGTCTATATGTGGTGCCATCATAAAAGGCACTGCTATCATCCTTAGACAATTTCAAGTTACTTTCCATGGGAGTGAGGGTAGGTTTGCAATCACACATGCCAAACCTCTCTAATAACTTAGAAATATACTTAGTTTGTGAAATGAAAATACTATGCTTTTTCTGAGTTACCTCTATGCTTAGATAGTAGTGAAGAAGTCCAAGATTTGTCATCTCAAACCCATCTTTTAATTCCTTCTCCATAAACATGTTATGGTTTTCATCATTACCTATAATAAACAAGTCATCTACATAGAGAAAAAGTATCACCATTTTCTTAACCTGCACTTAAAAATAGAAAGTATCATCAGATTCATTGCGATGAAAACCAATGGATTTCAAGTATGAATCCATTTTCTCATATGAAGCCCTGGGTGCCTGTTTGAGCCCATACAAAGCTTTTGTCAATTTACACACTTTGTGTTCAGCACTCACCTATTCAAAACCCCGAGGCTGTTTCATATAGACTTCTTCTTGTAAATCACCATTTAAAAAGGCACTTTAACATCTAATTGATGTACTTTCCAACTATTTTGTGCTGCTAAGGCAAGTACCATAGGAATAGTGTGCCATTTGGCAGTTGGTGCAAATGTTCCTCATAGTCAATACCTTCTTGTTGTGCATATCCTTTTGCAACAAGTCATGCCTTATCTTTATCAATGGAGCCATCTAATTTATAGTTGGAGATGAGTGCAGGTTCATACTCCTGGGTGCAACAACTAGACTATGAGACCCTTCCCTTCAGGTGTCACCTTTGCCATGAGTATGGACACCTAGTGCGTAGATGTCTGAAGGCTAAGCTAATATAGAAACATACAAAACTACCACCTAGCAGCACTCCCAGCACTGATAAAGGGAAGAACTCAGGGGTTGAGGAGAGTAGGGATGCTGAAGGTTTTATACAAGTGAAATCTTGAAGCCATAATAGCGGCTAGAAGTGGACCCTTAGGGAGAGGCATGATGATGAATCTTTCAACAGGTTTGAAATCTTGGATGGATTGGGCTAGCAAGAAGTAATTCTAGGATTAATGAGTGTTGAGTAGTTTGGGGGAGGTTCAGTACCAGAGATTAATTCAGCCAATCTCCTAGTGGTTCTTCAGGAAGAATTGGCCTTACCCATGGCTATTGAGGGGAAAATAGAGGAATTAGAGGGGGAGGTGATAGATAGGGACCTGGTACAAAATGGAGAGGACCTGTACCCTTTGGTAAGGGTTGTGGGGATAAAAGTAGATAAGAAAGGAAAATTGTCTCCTCACTTGGATATTCTCTAGAGGGAGGGAAAGAAGGGGATGTTAGAAAAATGTGCTAAAGTGGGATGCAAGAAGGACATGGATAGACTCAAGATGATTTGGGAGACCTTGGTGGATTCTGGTGTGGTTAAGACCTTAGACTCACACTTCTTAACTCCTCTGAAATGATCATTATCTCATGGAATGTAAGGGGACTAAACAGTGGTCACAGACAAAAGGCTATTAGGGAATTAGTTAGATGTCAAGTACATAATATTCTCTTTCTTCAAGAAATGAAAGTTTCTATGGATGATATGAGGAATATTGCACCTAAGTTATGGATGAATGGTTCATGGTAGTACATTGGAGCTCATGGATCTTCAGGGGGCGTGGCTTGTCTCTAGAATCTGTGCAAGATCCAACCTATGTCCTAGATTTCCTTTAAATCCTCTATATCTCTGGTGGCTTCATGTATTGATTTAGGTGAATCAATCCTTTTTTCCAATGTTTATGCTCCTACAGAGTTTCAAGGTAAACTTCTTGTTTGGAAATACATCCACTTTATTCGTCAATTATTTCCCTATCTACCTTGGATTGTGGCGGGGGACTCTAATTCTATTCTTGATTTAATGGAGAAGAGAGGAGGTAATGCACAGCTGGAACCTTCTTCTCTCTTACTTTGAGACAATATTGAGGCACTCAATTTAGTGGATATCAAGCTGGTTAATGGATGCTTTACCTAGAACAATCGAAGAGTGGGGGACATGTGCATTGTGGAGCATATTGATAGATTCATGACCTCCTATTATTAGGTGGGGGGTTCATCGTCTTCCTACCTTGAGATTATTGATTGGAGGGCCTCGGACCACTAGCCAATAAAATTGGTCATTTCTTCTACCCGTGAGCCTTTAAGGGCACCTTTCAAGTTTTAGCATATGTGGTTCAGGGACGTAGACCTGTTTGACTGAGTGGCGGATTGGTGGAGGGGTAGGCCTGTTGTGGGAACAAAAATGTATACTTTTATTAAGCTTCTCCAATTTGTCAAGTACCAACTCAAAAAGTGGAACTGACAAAGTTTTGGGAACATTTTCCAAAAGAAAAATGAGGCGCAGATGGAGCTAAATGTCATTACCAGAACCATTTAGGATGAGGGAATGACTGAGGTTTTGCTGAGGGAGGAAGCTAGGGCCTTAAAATATTTGGAGGAATGGGAACTAAAGGAGGAAATATTTTAGAAATAGAAGGCCCAAATCGAATGTCTTAGAGAAGGGGATAGGAACATAGCCTTCTTCTTCAATTTGGTTCAGGCTAGATATCATGCCATGGGGATTAATTATTTGGTGTTGGACAACGCGGAGACTATTTATTCTACATAGGGTATCATTAATGAGGCAGTGCAATATTTTGCTTCATTATTCAAGGAAGAAGCACAAAGGGACTCAGCTGAAGAGGTCGCGATCCTATCTTGTATTCCCTCTTTGGTGACCAGGGAGATGAATGAGCATTTGATGAGGGATATATCCTTGGAGGAGTTAAGGAGGATAATCTTTATGATGCAAAAAGGAAAGGCAGCTGGTCTAGATGGATTCTCGATTGAGTTCTTCTAGGAATTTTGGGAAATTATTAAATTTGACCTCCTGGCTGTTGTTCAAGAATCCCTGAGGAATAAGCAAATGCTCCAGGCTTTGAACTCCACCTTCCTATCTCTCATTCCTAAGGGTGCAGGGGCTGATAGGTTGAGTCTTTTTACACCCATTTCTCTCTGGAATGTCACTTATAAAATTATTTCTAAGCTAATCACTGAGAGGTTAAAAAAGTGGCTGCCTACGCTTATCTCAGAGGATTAAGGTGGCTTTGTAGAGGGCTGACAGATTTTGGATGGGGTGGTGATGGCTACAAAAACTATACATTTCATGACCTAATCCAATGAGAAGGTGATGTTTATCAAGCTGGACATGTCAAAGGCCTATGATAGAGTTCGGTGGTCCTTCCTTCAAAAGGTCTTGGGCACCTTTGGTTTTACAAAGGATTGGATTTGTTGGGTTTTCAGTTATGTGAACTTGACCTCCTTTTTAGTTCTGATTAATGGTGATCACTCTAATCTCTTTGGGGCTTCTTATGGACTGAGGCAAGGTGACCCTCTTTCTCCTTACTTGTTTCTTCTGTTGGTGAAAGGCCTGGGTCGATTGATCAAAAGAAATGTGGGTGATGGTGTTATTAAGGGTTGGCAGTGGGGAGAGGAAATCCATGTACAATCCCATCTCCAATTTGTGGATGATGTGGCTTTGATGTGTAGGGATACCATTAGGGAGGTGTCTAACATACGCAAGAGCTTAGATGTTTACCTTGCTGCCTCTAGACAGGTAATTAATGAGGTAAAATTGTCTATTTTTTTCTTTAACACTCCTCTAGCTATACAGTGAAGAGTAGCTCTTATCCTTAGGTTCCAAATTGGCAGTCTCCCATTGCTTTATCTTGAGATTCCTATCTCTACTAGTTGGTTAGCTAAGGAGTCGTGGCAGGCGATCCTAGAAAAATTTTGGGACAAGGTGAATCATTGGACCCATCGTTGGTTATCCTTTGCAGGTCGGATTCAACTAATTCAATCAGTGGTGTAGGCTTTTCCTATCTACAAGTGTATGATATAGGTGGCATCAAAGATCTTTCTTAAGGACTTGGACTCCTTAACAAGATAGTTTTTATGGGCTGGGAATTTATCTTTGACCAAGTGGAGCCTAATAAAGTGGGAGACGGTTTGCGGCCCAAAGAGGTTTGGCGAGTTGGGATTATGGTAGTCTGTGTAATCTGGTACTGCTTTGGCTGCCAAACTATATTGGCATTGGTTTGTGGAGCAAGATTGGCTATGGGCTAGAGTGTTGTCCCACAAGTATTTTTTTGGGACTCCCAGGAGGGATATTCCATGGTATGATTTGGTTGGCAAAGGATCAACAATTTGGGAGACTCTCAAGAAAGGATCCATGCTAATTAAGAGGTGTCTTTTCTAGATATGCAAGAGTGGGGTGGAGGTCCAATTTTGGCATGACTCGTGGGATGATTTCCCTCCTATAATTAGCCAATATCCTTAGCTGAGTACCCTCGCTTAGAGGTTTTGTGAAGCTGGCTAGAAAAGAGTGTCCAAATTTAAATCCCTTTACTTTCAGGGGCAGGTGGCAGCCACCAGATGTAAGTCCTCAGAAGAGTGGCCGATTCATGGTTTGGAGGTAGAGAGAATGGACCTACAGAATATTTTTTCCCAATGTAGTTGCAATGCACTTATGGACAACGATGTGTTAGACTAGTCCCTGAACCCCAAGGGAAAGTATACGGTGGCCTATGGCTATCAGGAGTTGATTTCCCAGTAGTATGAGGATAGAGGGGAAGTTTAGTGGTCGAATAAAGTTTGGAATGGTTTCTCATGGTCGAAATGTAACTATTTTACATGGACTTTAGTGTAAAACATATGTTTGACATGGGACAATATTCAGAAATGTGGATTTGCTGGTCCTTCAAGGTGTGTGCTATGCAATAGAGAGGAGGAAGACTCCTCTCACATTTTCTTTCATTTTCCCTTCACTCTTTAACTGTGTCACTTTTGGTGGGACGCGTGGCAATGCCAGTGCAACCACTCTATCTCTTTAGCTATTTTTTGGTCTAGAGTGGGTTGTCCCCCTTCTTTGACTTCTTTCTTGCAGGATGCGTGGTACGGTGGCCCTATTTTATTACTCTGGCAAGTTTGGCTAGAAAGAAATCAAAGGATTTTTAAGAGGGAAAATTTGGTGACTCAATAGGTCTGGAGTAGAATTAAGGGAATGATTCAGGAATTTATTGAAGTAAAGAGCGAAGTTATGCTGCCTTTGAAGAAAGGGGACACTGAGGTGCTAGAATGATTTGGTATAAGAGAGTTATCTCTGATCTCGACTTGTGTCAGATGTGGTACATAGGGGTAGTGGCAAGTTCAACGATTGGGGAAGTGGATGCCTCCACTTGCTAGGCTTTTGAAAATTAATACGGATGGGTCATCCAGGGGCAACCCAAGGGCAGTCAGGATTGGTGGGATTGCTATGGATTTTTTGGGATCTATGGTTTTTATTTTCTCAGCATATCAGGGATTGCAAATGGTTAATAAGATGGAAGGTTTGGATATCCTATATGATTTGAGGAGAGTTTATGCTTTGGGTTGGAGGAGGGTGATCTGCGAAGCTGATTCTCAGGTCCTGATTAACTTGATCCTGGAAAGGGAATTTTTTGATGTGAGCTAGCAATTGGCCACGAAAGTGTAGCAGATTTTACATGTGAGTTATTGCATGGAATCGGTATCCTATGCCCACATTCCATGGGAGTGGAATAGGGCGGTTGATTGTCTGGCAAAATGGGCATTGGAAGAGGGAGAAGGCCACAAGGTAGACAAATGGGAGCAACTTCCTGGCGATTTACGTCAAGAACTGGAACCCATTCTTGTTAGAGATATTGGTGGAGTTGAGGTTTGAGGCTGTTGCTTTTGGTTTGCTTGTCTTGTGGGTTGTTTGTACTCTTTTGCAATCTGATGTTTTAAGTTTAATAAAGTTTTTACCCCCTTTTTATTTTTAAAAAAATAATAATTATTAAATTGTAAACATGTTAGAATATAATAACAAACCTCAATCACATCCTTCAATCACTTAAAATCCTTTTTAAATAAAGAGATATATAGAGAACAATCCATAAATTTTATTTTAAAATATATATTAAGTTGTTTTTTTAAAATTTATTATTTTTTTTAAAAATTTTAATATTAAAATTATTTAAATAACTTTACTTAATAATGTTATGTTTTTAATGAAGAATTAGTTATTACCCTTTTTATAATACTAATAAGTGTTTTATAATTACTGACATGGTAGTGGTGGTGGTGGGGAGTAATGTTTGAGTGTATAATCATAAACAAACCATCATAAATATTACACACATGATTTATAATGTTTAAATTTTGATATTTATAAAGTTTTTTAATCTTTGCGGAGTGTTTTTTATTATTATAATCTCTATCTTTTAGTCACTTATTTTATCCTCTTTAAATGTTTATGGTTAGTGAAGTCATTTTCACAATAGTAATTATTTTTAATTTTCTTATTGGAGAAGGGGGTACATATTTCGCAGTGTCTTATAGAAATTTTAATGTTGGCATATTATTGTAGAGCTCCCCTATTTAAGGAAGTGCCTCTATTGACAGTTTTATTTCACGACTTTTAGTTGGGGCATCACTATTTTTTTGGCCTCTCACATACCGTTCAGGGTGATTGGGTGGCCCCAATCCTATTTTTACCAAACCTTTCTTTTGAAGAACCCAACCTCTTAAAGATAATTTTTCTCCCCTCCTCCTCAAAATAAATATATTGATACGTTTTAATAATTCCAAAAACATAATTATTTTTAATACATACATATAACTATTTCAAATTTAAATATAAAAATTAAAAAAACAAATTTTTATTGTTCATTATATATTTAAAAATAAACTTGATTAGGAGAAAACTACGAATAATAACGCACCCTAACTTTGAAGAGCAAATTAAGGTGGCATAACATCAGAGAAGATGCCAAATTTGAGAGATTTGTGTTCTTAGCACTTTGAAGTGAATTTCCTATGCATGTGTAGGGGCAAGGAATAGCCAATGCATACTCCTAAAAAGTGCACAGAGGTAATTTTTGATAGATTGCGTAAAGATAATTTTCTGTAAGTGTTGTAACTTGTTCATTTAGCAAACATCTAAAAAGCACAAGGCGATAGTAACTATCAAATGGTGTGGGTAGAGCTACAATTAATTATGTTAAATTCTAACCAACAATTGTGATATAGATTAGGACAACAAAGCGGCTAATTACGTAGGTTGGGAGGTCTTCATCACTAAGCTTTAAAATAATAATGTTGGTTAAAATATTCACATCTTGATAAAAAATCTCTTTCAAGTTATTCCATTGCAACTAATGTTGGTTTCAGTTGGGCATTACCATGTATTTGCCCTTTCATTTTTTTTAAAGTCTTAAAATAGAAATTAATTAAGTTAAGAGAAAATAGTTGTATTGGATGGAAGAGGTAGAAGACCATCCATAAGAGCAATTACACCTCAAGAAAAGGGATCTTCTAATTAAAATTTCAATGCCATCCAACTATCTTGATTGGTATTTTGTATAGTTAAGGGCACAAGTATTACATACTTAAGTACAATGGGAATGAACATTCCAATATCTATGTTGTCATGAGTAGCTGAATTTCATTGAGATGACATAACAATAGATTTACATGGAAATTGTGTAGTTTCAACTTCTTTTTTGAGGAGGGGTAGAGAAGTGATTGTGTGAAAAACTCCAATGTTATGTTAGTGTTAGTGGAGGAAAGCCTTATGGCATGATATTATGATCACTTCCTATAATGATGTTGCCTTAGTGCTAGGTTTTAAGCTATCCAAGCCTCTTTGAAAATGAGCATCATAAACCTAAACATTCCTAATACACTCATAGTGAGGCTATATACAACCCCTCCTTTAGTTAGGAAGTGATATATAACCCATATGGGTATGAAAAATATGATGAAAATGAGACGAATCAATAATACCTTACCAATGTCACATCTAATATACCACCAAACCAATGACACCAATACCTTCCAAGTGTACCCTCCAATGCCAATCTTAAATAAAATAGACAATATATCATGGATATGACATCTAATATTGAATATGGATAGGATCAATTTATATGACAAATCTTTGACAACAAGGATGAACATTTTGTTATATTATTATAAATGGGTGGAAAATTCCCCCATGTAATTTCAATAGAAGATTTACACTACTTGGTTAGATCTCGTAAAGATGCACCTCTTGTATTATTAGAAAATCAAGAAACTTCTAGCTAAAATAAAACGTTTATACCAAATTGTGATCAAGATTTTGTAGTGTCTAACAAAGGAAAGGGTCAAATCATTGATCAATATTATCAATCCAACTTATTTCTTCTCAAATAAAATAGGTTAATCATGATTTATCTACTCTAGATAACTCCTTAACTATATTAGACATTCAAAATCCATCACTAATAGATCTAAATATTTTGACTGGATAGCCATTGGATTTATTAACCTATCCCATGCTTAACCTAGATCCATTTTCCAACACCACATTAGTTGAATATTTGTTTATCAAACTTATATCTAAAAATAATCTAGTAACTGATCTTGCTTTGACTCTCCCTATAAACTCTTCCCAACATGTGATTGATAATTCTCAACTAGGGTACCTCAACCCAATTTAAGTGACCTCTTCAACACATCAAATTATTCCTCCAAATTTATAAAATACCATTTCTCGTAACATTCCAAATACTTCATAGCAACACATTGTAACCACACCTAATCCATAACAACATGTTACAAGTACCAATTCCCCATAATAGGTTGCATCCACCAATCCACCATTTTAACAAGTGGCAACTAATACCCCACCTCAACACGTGGTCACCAATAGTCACTTACAACTAATATTAACTAATTCTCAAAAAATGCTGTCTAATCTATAGTGTATTTCCACTATTCAACCATTTGTCACTTCTGTCCAACAAGGGGCCTCTTTGAGCCAATAACACATTTCATTTAATCAACAATAGGTTCTCCTTATGTAACATATTTATATAGATCAACAATAGATTCCCCTCCAATCCTAAATTTTTCATATAAGACCTATTAAAATATTCCTTCACTTAGGCCTTAGTTCCCTCCAAATCAATACCACATTCAACAATGAGTTTATTACCTATAACAAATCCCCTATCAACACTACAACTCTAATCAAAGAGTGAATTTTCTTGGTAGTACCAATTGCATATGGATTTTTAAATATTATATATCACCTCTATATATGGGTCAAGGTGGTTTGACTTTGAATTCACAAAAAAATGTACCCACTCCCTTCACTTTGATCCCATTTTTAATATTTAAATAAAGTTAAAGATGCAGTTTTATCCATTCAACTAGGAAATCAGAATAATAAATTTAAACTAGATGACCTATTTTATTATCCCTTTAATATGATCTATCTTCAGTTACCCTTTTCCCATCCTTTTGAGATTCCTAAATTTGATAAATAGAAATGGAAAGGTGATCTAAAATAACATCTAAAAGTCTTATTTATCACATGTCAAGAGGCTGAATATAACATTATGTACTTACTTTTCTATTTTCCTATTAGTTTGGATGGGTAATCCTTATAATAGTGTTTCTTAGTCTACTTAAGAAATCCATTGACAACTTTGATGACTAGTTCGATAAATTAATGAAACATTTACTATATAATGTAGAGTATGAAGTAACCATGGTTGACATATGGAAAACTAAGTATAAAGGAGGATAAAGTTTTTCCATATATTTACAATGGTGGCACTCATTGGATATATTATTACTACATAATCTCCCAAAAAATAATTGGGTATAGTTTTTACTACCAATTTAAAACTAAACATTACTTATAGTCTTAGACTTCATTATTCCAACACATTAAATGATAGTATTACTAAGGTATTATAGTTTGAGAAAAACCTCATCAACCAAAGGGTCATCGAGATTTACTATCAAAACTAAACTCAGAACAAGGCTCACACAGAAGCTCCTGCACAAGTGTAGGCAAGTACATCAGATAAGCCTAAATCTTTTGACAATAATAAAAAAAATTATTAGATGGGGTGACTGAATCTTGATATGTGCAAATGGTACAACCACCACCTATTCAAGCAAACCCATTTACCAAATATATAACTTTACAAAGAACCCATCCAAGAAGAGGCCATTATCACAATAGAGTTTTTAGTGATCTTGGTTAGCCTATAGAGATGGTTTTCTAAAACCTAGTTGTAATTAACATTATCCTTTGGCTAGTACAAAAAACATTCTCATAAGGCCAACCTAAACCCAATTGATACAAGGAGCATGATTTCTATGACTATGATTGAGTTAAAGGTCACTCCATTCACAAGTGCATATAGCTTCATCATCTCATCCAAAATTTTCTTAAAAGTGGTGAAATAGAGTTTTATAATGTGGCCATGAAATATAATCATAAATTGTATATCTACCAAAACCTTTTTACACAAAATAACGCTAACAATAATCAAGGACAAAATCACCATGATGTTAATAATCATAACCAAAACATACCTCATAACAATTAGAATCAGAGACCAAATCAGTAATAATAAAACTAGACTAAAGATCAGGATACCCATTCCATTAAAGTGATCTATAATAATGTCCCTTAAAAGCATGATAATGCCATCAATTGCATTATTATCAAAGATATATCCACCATGATTATCACCCCTAAGCATGTTGTTAATAGTATGCAATGACTTTCATCATCCATTCTAGGACTTACAACTTCATATGTTGGTAACCCTCCTTTGTGTCACAATGACTTGAATTATAGTCAACAACTGAGGGTTCTAATTTTAGGATATTATTCACATTCTTCTAATTATAATAACCCATCACCAACTAGAGGTTAAAAATTCACAACTCAATGTTCTAAGGTTACCATTCAAGGTCTTATTCCTTCTTCCTCTAAAAAACCTATTCAAGGCCCTCTACGTCAAAAATCAAAGCCAATTGTGCATTTTAATGAAAAACCTTATGATATTATGGAAAAGATAAAAAATGCATTCATGCATATTTATATTTTAGATCTTTTGTGTACATATAATCTTCATAAGAACATATTAAATGACATTTTGAACCAATCCAAGGTCTTAAATGATATTGCTCTTAAAAATTCCAAACACTTATAAGTCATTTAGATTTGTGCCAATAACTTACTTTTAATCAAACTAACATGTCATCCCTTGGATATTTTCATAATAATCCACTTTATATTGAAGCAGTCATTTCCTGACATAAGATTAAATGAGTCCTCACCAAAATGGTTTTCGGATAAATATTGTAACTTTAAAGTTGGTCAAGTACTTAGGATACACATCCAAAGATATTCAACCTAATACCATTACTATCAAATCAAATTATAATGAGGATCATGAATCACAAGTCACCATCTCTTTGCCTATTATCATTGGGTATCTAACCCATGATATACTTTTCCATGTTCTTGACTTAGAAATGTCATAATATTTACTCCTTGGGTGACCTTGGATTCACAAAGTATGTGCAGTAACTTCTACCTTCCATAAGTGTATCAAATGTCCCAATTCTTGATTAGAAGTCACCATTCCTAGTGATCTATAATCATAGCAATTTTATAAACATGTGGAAGTGGAGTATGAAAAATTTAACTATCAGCTTGGCCTATAGCACATCCCCAAGAAGGTCAAATATATAGCTATTAAACCACGCCAATCGAATTACATGTAGACAAATACTCTTTTCTCTAATTCATCTGACCACCTCCTAAAATATCCAATCACTTTAATATTCAATATAATGACCTTGAAAAATACAATATTGGCAATTCTTTATATATATGCAATTTTCATAAGACACCAAAATCATATTGTAAATCTAAAGTGAAAACTACTAAGCCATAGAAGGATTATTATTGTCAAAAAGGACTGTGTTTTAATCAAAACCACTCCATATGACCAAGAGAATATCAAAGGTGATGAAAAATCATGTTTATATAATGATGATTTTAATAATTTCTAACAAATAAAAAATTATCGTATCCCTAATCAAATAATAGATAACCGAACATATAAAGGAAAAGGCCTGGGGTAAAAGAAACAATGATCTACTAATCTAGTATCAATTTTCAAACACAAAATAGCTTGAGGTATTGGATACAATCCACATAAGGGTGACCCCTTGGATCTCTAGAGTGACATTCATTTATCATATAATAATGAAAATGATGATAAGGATATAGAGTCCTATTATAACATTTATGACGAGTCAGCTGACACTAACCTATTTAACCCTAGTACAATTTATACCATTAGATATATTCCATATTATTCCCCTCTTTTCTTCCATCACTCGTAATTGATTGATTGGTAAAAATAAGACTCATACCTACCATTGGATGATTTCCACAATGATGAGGTGATTTCTAAATTCTTGGGCCTCAGAGATGGTTTTCCAAATGGTGATTAAAAACAAATATTTAGTATTACATTGGATTTTTCCACCCATTTAGGAGTGCAAGTGAACTTCCTTGGTCATAAATAAAAATAAAAAGAAAAATCAAACATTGAGGTCCCAAAGTGAAAACCCCTTTTGAAAAACGTTTGGATTAGGGAAAACATAAATAAAAAGACAAGTCCCATGGTGAAAACTTGTTTTAGTCACTATGAGATGGGGAATTTCACCCTCTTTCATATGAATCGTATGCTTCCTCCAATCCTAAAATCTCATGTCAATTAGGAGTCAGTTTACAGGATCAACAAGTATTTTATCAATTGGTCTAGGATTTCCTACACACCTTTGCCAAGTGACCTTTTCCATATTTATATGACTTAGATACTTCATACATAGGTGTCCTTGATGACTTATTTAAGCCATAAAAAGAAGAAGATAAGTCTACCACATTACCAATTATTCTACAAAGTGGTTCCACACTTCTAGCAGAAGATACAATAGAGGTAAACATTGGAACACTAGACCATCCTAAATGTATCAAACTTGGATCATCCCTCATGAAGATGAACATGAGTTTATTACTTAACTCCTTTGAGATTTTGTTCATATATTTTTTCTTTTATTATACTGATATTCCTTATTTATTTGTACATCATCTCGTTGTATACACCAATGTCAAACCAATCAAACATGAACTGATAAAAATGCATCTTTACAAAACTATTCTTGTAAAGAAAGAATTAGAAAAATTATTGGAGGTAAGATTCATCCATCTTATAGATCATTTAGAGTGGATATAAAATATTTTACTAGTTATTAAAAATCCAAAAATAATTTAATTATATACCAATTTCAGAGAAATCAATAAAGAATTCCCAAAGGATGATTTTCCTTTACCCAATATTAATATGATTGTATATTCTAAAATATGGTACGATATGCTATCTTGCATGGATGGATTCTCTAGACATACAAAGTGAGGTTCGACCCTAAAAAGTGCATTTTTGGAATTACTTTTAGCAAATTTATAGTTTTCATTATCTCCCATAGGGGCATTGAAGTCAACCTAGCCAAGTTTAAGAATATTATAGAAATGCATCCACATTCTAAAATGAATTAGCTTTGTAAATTGTATGGAAATGTCTAATCCATTTCATGCTTCATTTCTTAGTTGGTAGACATGTGTTATCCATTCAGTCATATTTTGAATAAAGGCACCATGTTTTCATTGAGCATTGATTACCAACAAGACTTTGAGCATCTAAAATAATATTTGGAAAATCCACCTATTCTTTCCCCACCAAGACCTAAAAATTTATTTCTTATCTATATATTTGCAATGAAACATTAATTGGGGGAACACTTGGCCCAACATGATGATTTAGGGAAAGAAAGAGTAGTATATTACTTAATTAAAACACTAGTGGCATATGAGCACAATTATATGCCCATTAAAAAAAAAAAATTAGCAGTGGTGTTTGCATCCCATAAGTTGTGACACTACATTCTCAATAATAAAACCATTTTCATTTCCAAAGTGGACCCACTCAATTACCTACATTCCAAGGCTACCTTGACTGGTCATATAGAAAAATGGATCATGATATTATGTGATTTTTAGGTCAAATATGTATATCACAAGGATATTAAGGGGAAAGCAATTGAATATCAACTTAAGAAAGACCCTTATTATATAACAAGCCACTCATTTTCAATTTCCTTGATGAATCAATCGTGAATCTAGGTTAAAATTCTTCTGATAGACAACACTAGACACTCTAATTTGATGGTTCCTACACTTCTTTTAGATCTAGATTTAACATTATCTTCATAACACTACAAGGATTTCTTATGCCCAAAACATTCCAAGTTGGTTTCACTTGTGCTAACAACATATCAGAGTATAAATCACTCATTGAAGGTATTCATATAATGATATAATGGAATATCAAGCATTTACATGTTCAAGGATATTCTTAACTTACTATTAACTAGGTAATATAAAAATACTAGATCAAAAGTGATAAACTCATTCCTTAAAAAAACATGGTAGACACTCTCAATCAAAACTTTGAACATGACCAATTTGAATAGATCTCAAGGGACATTAAAAGGACTATAGATACAATGGTCATAGTTGGTTCATTAACAATAATCACATATCATGTTCCATATTACCAAATTTTTAATGAACATTTTTTGAATCTATCTCATGAACATTAAACATACGAAATGCTATTTGAAGTTGTTGGTCTGAACTTAGCTTGGTAATTTGATATATACTAATAACTTTGTGCCTTCATTCCCCTTCTTAACTTGTCCCACAACAAAAAAAAAGCCTTTACTCATAATGCCTCTCATTTTACCATATTCATTATCACACTCTATCATAAGGGATATGGTATAACTATACTTAATTTTTTAACTCTAAAAAAGTATAGATTATCACTTAAATAGGTACATAAAGGAGTTTATAAGTCTCACACTAGTGGGATGGTCCTTGCTAAGAATCAACTACGTACATGGTATTATTGGCCCACTATGGAAGTTGATGTATGATCCTATGTAAATAAGTGTGTACCTTATCATAAATATGCTAATATCATCTATGGTCCATCCCAATCACTTCATCCAATCACTACACCATGGCCATTTTCCACATGGGGAGCTAATCTCATAGATAAAATCAATCCTAGTTTTTTTTATGGACATAAACACTTCCTCACTACAATAGGTAAGTATATTTCCAAATTCAAATTGAACCATCTCATTTTACACTTTGGCATTCACTCTGACCTCAAATATGACAACAATATCTCTTTTAAAAATAAGGACGTCAAAACACTATGTGTCAAATACCGTATCAAGCAATGATTTTTCATTGCCTATTTTTCTCAAAGTAATGGCCAAGTTAAAGCATCTAATAAAAACCTATTCCAAATCCTTAAAAATATTGTTAATGATTTCTACCATGATTGACATTTATAATTATTTTCTTCCCTCTAAGCATATCGTACCAATGCCCAAACCCCAACAAGAGCCATACCATACTAGCTTCTTTATAACACTTAAGCTATTATCCATGTCGAGATAAAATTACCTTCCTTTTACACTTCACTATAAAATATCATTGATAAAGAATAATATTCATTCTCCCTACTACAAGAGTTAGAAATAATTGATGAAAAATGGGTAGATGCTTTGACCAATATCTGGGCATATTAAAACATCTCCTGTCATAACCACAAAAAAGTGTATCAAAACCAAGAGAGTTTGAACATGGTGATCTTGTCTTAAAAGAAAAGTAGAAAAATATCAATTTTGCCCATGAAAAGAAGGTAAAGTTTAAGGTTAATCAACTAGGACCATTCATCATGGCTAATTATGGGTTTGGAACATATAAATTGGTTACACTAGTTGGGAAGAGATCGATGATCCCATAAATATTATGCATCTCAAGAATGTTTACACTAGATTTGATTGAACAATGTTTATGAGGACCATGCTTGGGGGCATGGCCTAATTACCTCCCTTCATCCTATCTCTATTTTTTTCAATCCATTTTTATCGTATTCCTTCATCTTGTATATGTTAATTTATCATTTTAGCTATATTTTATGATAAATGTATATCATGATTATTATGGCCTAACTACCTTTTTGTTATGTGGTGGATGCAGGAGAACTCATCCCTTATAGTGTGCCAAATGAAAAGCATCAATAAAGAGGGTGACATAGAAGGAGCTGTTGGAATTAAACAAAGAGATAGTGAGAACCCTACACACACCACATAAATATTTCATGTTAGATGAATTATATGAATAGTTAGCATAATGTGTTTAAGTATAGTTTGATAACATATTTTAATAATTTTGTGGATTTCTTATAGTTTATTTTTTGTGTGGCCATTAATACCTTTATAAAATGATTTAAACAAATTTGAGGTTTGTAATCAATAAAGATATTATTAAACCCTCATGGCATCCAGGATGCTAATCTATTTAACAAATTATGGAATTTTGATATTTAAATTTAAGAGAAATAAAAATAAAAATTTCCCTGGAAAAGAAGAAAATGAGAAAATACAAATATAATAAAAATAAAATGAAATTTAGAGACTACAATTAGAAAATGAAAAATATGTAAATCTAATAGAAATAAAATATAAAATGAAAAATATTTAAAACAAAAAGGAAAACTCTATTTAAAAAAAAATCTACACCTATTTATTATAAGGGGGCATCATGAAATAAAGGAAGGAATAAAAGGATAAGAAGAATAATGCCATAGGTGAAGGAAAGAGGATGGAGAAGGGCAGTAGAACATAAGGAAAAGAATTTTTAGAAGAAAGAGAAGAGGTTTTGATAGAATTTGATGTTGAGATCAGGTATGTATTGCCACAAATTATGCTATGATATCATAGAAATGTCTAAAATTGTGCATATGGTAATGTGTGATGACTTATTTTTAATATCAAAAATAAACCAAACCTTCTAAATTTATCCATATGGTA
Source organism: Torreya grandis (assembly GCA_037957365.1). Taxonomy (NCBI): domain Eukaryota; kingdom Viridiplantae; phylum Streptophyta; class Pinopsida; order Cupressales; family Taxaceae; genus Torreya; species Torreya grandis. The sequence continues at coordinate 1,442,291 of JARHVA010004272.1, read as the reverse complement.
GAACCACCTGCATAAAATTGAGAATATATGTTTTAGTAAATTGTAGAAATCAAACACTTAAACACATATGATTTGTATAAGGAAGATGTAAAATGTAAATAGAGCGATTCATATAATTATGGAAACAAAATATATTATATATAAGCTTAGTATGGAAATTTTATACATATTTTTTGCATGGCGATTTGTTTTAACTATGCCAATTAACATTTATGGAATCTACATGTTGGTGTGGCATGGGACTAGAATTTTATACTGGAATAAATATATATAGAAAACAACATTTACACATCCTAAGTACAATGATCTACTTAGCCGTGATAATTGAATGAGAAAAATTAATATATATGCTAGCTTCATATAATGCCAATTTTTTTTTTAAATAATTGGTAATTTTATTACTTAACCTTATGCTTACATCAACCCAAAGTTTGAATGAAAAAACTAAAGCACATATATTTATTTAGTCCTTACTAATAAATTATTACAAACTATGTTATTTAATCAAAAATTTGTAATAAAATTATCATAACATGATAAGTGTTAAGATAGTTCTCATTTATCAAGTAACATACATACTTAATCATATATCAATTCTAGGATTGATTGTGTACTTACTATCTTCATGATAGTCAAGTAATAGAAATATGAGAGCTCCCATTTTGAGTGATAACTGTGTACCATAAGATAAATTTTACCTAACCCTACTATGCTTATATCTTCTTATAGTAATATGGGTTAATTTAGTAATATAGATAAATTTAGTAATAGGTTAATTCACCAAAATATGAGATATATATATATATATGAGGATAAACATCAATTCATCTTATCCATGATGTAAATAGATATATAATAATTGATTCAAAAGGTGATTATATAACCAAATAGATATGAAAGCAATATAACTTAATAACTCTAAAATAGTTATAAAATCACTGCACATGATATAATTTATCTTCAATAATTGGGGAAGAAAGTAAATAACTTTATATAAATTGCTTATAAATAACAAATTATACCAATTAGTGTATAAATGTTTGATCCTTATTTATATCTATTTTACATATTTATATAATTGTTATGTTTTCCTGGATATGCATTTTTCACAATATATAGTGACATCACATTCTGATGTGAATAGTGAACTTGGTCATAATGTTTTTAGTTATATGATTTTTGATAGCTTATATGTTATAGTTGTTTCCCCTTAAGAGAATGCAAGTTTGAATGAATAAAATCCTAAGAAACAAACTCGTGGTGTGGATATAATTTTATAATGAGCTATGCATTAATGGGATTAATTAGTTGCATACTTAAAAGACTATATAGGTAAATTTATGCTTAATAAATTATACCTAAACAAAGGAGTATGTTACTCTAAATATAGTTCCATGGGTGATAAAACTCTGTATAATAGAGATTTAGATATTGTGTGTTTACAAACACTAATACAGTGGTTCTTACTCATATGCTTGACATGGATTATTAACATGTAACATATTCTTTCAACATATAATTGAGACTATAAGACATTGACACCCTTGAGGCATAGTTATAAGTATATTGTTGAGTATATTTATATATTCATGCAACTATACTACCTAAAATGTGTATGAGTATGGGGTTAGTATAACATAAAAATGGTCACAAGAAATCAAGAGTTGTGAAAATGTGTTAAATAAATCCTTAAGCTCCTAACCTAGCATTTAATGATAGATGCATATTTATAACTCAAATTAGGTCTTTATTATTTTGTGGATCCTTAGTTAAAATTTATAAATGACTATAAGAGGTTCTTACATTAAAATGTATAATGAACCATGGTTTAGTAATTGCATAATATTAGAGTACTTACATGTGGTGCATATTATGATGTACAAGTACTCATATATAGGGATTATAATTATATTTTAATAGATGATTTAAATAAGTCATTATGTTATTAGGAATTAGAAAACTATAACCTTTTGGAATAGTATTATTCAAACAAAATGTAATGTTAGAATCAAATATCATAATGGTTTTATGAGTTCTTTGTTTGTCTTCAATGATTGAATGGCTATTAGTTATATGAATTTAGTACTGAACAATTGAATGTGGTACACAATATAAGAATGCTAATATTTATAAATGATTGGTTAACAATTAGCATATATTGGTGAATCATGATGCATGTTTATATGTTATTTTTCTTTACAATGCCGATATATAGTTTAATTATACGGTATACCCTGGTGGTATAATCTCGTACTTGCTTGCTTGTTATTATCTATATGGATTGTTTGATTATTGAAATCATAAGTTGGGTTATGTGTTTTTATATAGTTGTGAACTATGATAATATGGGATATCATAAAGTAATATAATATAAATGTATGTTGTACCCAAAAGGTACATATTTTAATCACTATGTTTAGACTTATATCTACGTTTCACTAATTTACTATATGCATGTTGGTTATTATTGTGAGTAGTGTGTTTTGTATCAGTTGGTAAGACTTTATGTATGAATACATAAAATATTTAAGAGTGAAGAGTATAATAAAATGGATGATATGTTGGTATGATATTTTATTATATGGGAACTCTGACTTGCTTTTCTATACCTAGTTATATGAATAAAAGCTTATATATCCATGTACTTAAGACTATTTTATGTGATTGATTGTGGAAAACTAGTAGTTATGTCTTAGAATACTAGACTATATAAATATTGTTTATCATAAGGTGAATTATGTTTAGAAACTAATTGTGGTAGTGATAATCTACATATGAATGTGTATTTTACCTAAGTGGTACAAAATGTAGTCATTATTTCTAGTATGGGATAAAAAATAATGTAGAATTCATTTATATGTTTGATGGAATAAATGTATGATTTATTTACTCCTATGTTTAGAATGTTATATGATATATTTTCTAGTAGGATGTAGCTTAAATGAATCTTGTGGTTGAATTGTATTTAACCAATATACAATGTTGATATGGAGTAAGGAGTGAGATGGACTTCACTAGCTTACTAGTATCATAATGATAGATGAAGGCAGACTACTCAAGTGGTGTGTATGAATTTGATTGATCTATAGATAATTATTATTTATTATTGTAAAAAATTAAGACAAAATATGTTTATTGAGAAATTATAATTTCATAACTATGGTTTACATGTTTGTGCAATATCTTTCAATAAAATGGTTTTCTATGATACACTGCATGTTAGTTTATAAGTCCTAGATCACACAGGTACTTACTTGTCTCTCTAGATTTTAGTGTTATCACTATCTAATCATCTATGAAGGGAGGGCCATTTTTTTTATTGTATTAATGCAAAATATCCTTGATCCATGGTTGGTGTGTAAAATCACTTGGATGATGTTCTCCCTCCCCACAATAGAACTACTTATTAAGACAAAACTTGATATTACCACAGATACTTGAGTTTCATAACTATCAACTAAGATAGCCATGGATATATATGTACATTGTATTCTATTATACTTATCATTAAATATTGTCATGAAGAGTTATAATTAATTATTACTATAAGTTGAAAGTGGTCGATATAGACTTATTTCAATTATAGCTGAGTTAATGTGATTACTTTCTATATTTGTATAGTGACGTGTACTCTCATGATATATGAGCAATGATATGTGACATATTTTGCTTATTTCTATTATCACACATTGAGTATTTTTTATGGTCTCTATGGATTTACATCGTGTAATCTATTTTTGTTATATGTATTTTTCTTAAATCATGTATTTATATGTTTAACCCAATGGGGTTGTTACATGTGATATTAGAGCTATGTCTCAACCTATAAGACCTAATGAGTCCATTAGAAATTTAATGTATTTTTGTTCTCCAATGTGAACCTAGTGACATAAATTGTTGCACTGGTATGTTGGATTAGTAGTGCTTCAATGTGGAACCATGTTACACCATGATTGTAGTTTTGTGACTTGATAGATCTTCTTATACGACTTAGTAAATTTTACTAGCATGAGACATTCATGTGATGTGTGTGGGAAACATTGAGTGTGTACCCTCAAGATCACTTGTACCATTTTGATCTAGTTAGGGGAGTTATTTATCAAGTTTTCAAATGGTTTTTGTCATAATCAATGTTTGGTAGGTGAGTTCATAGCATAGTTCATGAGTTATGAACAAGAGATTTTTACCATAGTTTGATCACTTATATTGAACACCTCAAGTTAGATTACATGTTTTTTCATAATCAAGTCACCTTCAACATTCAAATTTTGAGTTGAATGTGTTATAAACATGGGATGAATTTAACTTGTGTGTGTGTGTGTGTGCGCTTTAGTTTTAGTGTCTTATGTTCACTAATCCTAGAAACGGAAAATCTTATAAGACCATTTTTAGTTAGTACCACCTAGGGTGTTGGTAATTTTCTTATAATAGAATATTTTTGTCTTGGTTAGGAATTTACTTTGTGTTTTAAGTCTATTTTTGGATTGACACCCTTAAGTTATGTGGTTTAGGAAAAAGTGTCATCTCTCTTAGTTAGCTTAGAGGTGAGTTGTTATTTTTTCACTCTCCTTGACATTATTATAAACTACTGAGAGGATTCATATTTTCATGATGTTGATTTAGTGTTCTCTTAAATGGGAACTTATTTTTGAATGTTTTTTGGCCATTCTCCCTTGAATTTTATGGGAGAATGTTTTCTAATCTTGTTGAGAGTTTGTTATATTGGATGGATGTATACATATTTTTGGTTAGTATATTCTCTCCCAATTGTGATATAATACTTATAGATTTGGTATGTAAGTATGTGAGGGAATGTAGGACTTTTTGAGAAGATAGTTCTCTAATTTTCACTTATGACTCTTTAGAGTCACCACTTTATCTAAATTTTGATTTTAGACCACTTGGAGTGGCAAATCTTGAACTATATATTAAATTCTAGACTAAAGACTATAAATTGATTATAATATGGTTTTATTCAACCTTTATTAGAATGATATAATTTTTTTCTTTGCTTAAAACATGTTTCTTTGAAGAGTTTTTTTATACCTATCGCCAAGAAGTGAGTAGGGTATAGGATGTGTAGAATATCTTATCAATCTATGGGTTGAGATAAAATTTGAATTAGTTGCTTTCTAGCTAAGCAAGTAGGAAGATATTATCTCACTTATACCGTTATGAGGTTGTAAATATAGTGTGATCCTTGGCCTTTATATGTTATGTTAATTTTAAAATTATTTCCTCTTAACCATGAATGTAATATAATAAGTTAAGTTGTGAAATATGATACTAATTAAGTGTGGCTAGTGGTAAATTAATAAAATTATGGAATGATTGTATTATTTTTCTTGTATGTATGTTGTTACATCTATAATTATTTAACATATATTGAACCTTGTACATATTTTGGAGATCATTAGGTCATGAAAACTAGAGGGAAGAGTGGTGAATTAGGAACATGAGTTATAAGCAATAGGATTGTGTCATGTCCCCTTTTCAGTTGACATCTTTAGAATTGATGGTTAGCCTATTATGCGACCTTCATAGGCTGATAGGATGGATAGAGGGTCTTGATGGAGCTTGGCTTGGCTTCGACTAGCAGAATGTTTCCAGTTAGCATTCATTTGGGCTCTTTTGGACACATTTTCATGAGCTCCTATTATATAGGGAATGTTGGCACTCAACGGAGCATCCCTATTATGGCATGATCATGTGTGGAATCACTCCTTTGTTCACCAACTTTAGACGGTTTGAGGATCTGACATGTATTGAGGGAGATATTAATATTTGATTGATTTAATTAAATATTAATTATTTGGCATATTTTTAATTATGAAACCATAATTAGGGCAAGTGCACCTTTTAGAGGATATTAAGGTTTCCCATTGGAGAGAGAGCCATAATATTATATTATTAATTATTCATTGAAGAATTTTGCTAAGGGTTTTTCTGAGAAGACTAAGCCAAGGGTTTCCAGAATTCCATTTGCATTGAAGAATGTGCACTCTTTAGTGTGTGAAATTTAGAGGTTGTGAAATATTAGCTGATCTATTGCCAGTTTAGGAGATAACTTCACACAGAGGTTATCACAAAGGTTCACAGGTATTTATTTCATTAGGTTTTGATTTAGTAATTATCTAGTTTAAGATCTTCCGTATTAGGTCATATTTCTTCAGATCAGGCGTCCAGCATATAGGCCGTACTATATTCTATTTGCCTCTATATGGGATCTATACAGATCCATGCAAATCTGTATCATTCTGTAGCAGGCCAGACAGTGCTGTAGGGGGCCCATAGATGACATCGGTAGCCTAGAGACTGACATCAGTCGACTTCATACCGACATCGGTAGAGTAGCTGACCAATAGTGACTGATGTCGGTAGTATATCGATCGATGGTGGCAGAATAACTGACGTCGGTGACTGTGTTTTTGACACAACAACCTAAGTCGCATAGATCGAGGGTATTTTCAGATTGCCGAAAAGAAATCAAGTTTTTAAGATAGTATTTTAATATTCTTTTTATATGCATGATAGAGGACTTCTATTATAATCATTTAGACAAATAATAAGATCATAGATTAGCCATTTAAGAGATTATACTGCTATTTATTTATTTATTTGAATTTATCACATTCTTCTTATTTTTCATGCAAAAACACCAAAAAAAGTAAAATACAGAAAATCAAATTCAAAATATTCAGTTTCAAAATTCAAGGGAAATAGGGGTTTCTATAGTGGTATCAGAGCTAAATCCTGCCATCCTGAGGGTTTAGAGATCTTATGTAGCCACAAGAGTTGGGACCACACAGGTATAATATGCACAGTAGAGCCTTGCTTGAAGGCGTTCAGGTGTTAGAGTAGCCACCGATCACCATGAGTGATAGGCATGAGGGTAGCCCACCTAGGGGCCACATAAATAATGATGATCAGGACACCAGAGAATTCTTGTGTTATGGTTATAGGCCAGCAATATATGACACATGCACTACAGGCACTTACTACTATGGTAGAGAGGATGAACCCCCCTATTAGATAAAATGGGGAACAAGGAGATATCAGGAGTGCTACTGTTAATCAGAGACCACAACTGACCCATTCCAGAACAATTGATAGGCCTACACATCCTATGTTTGTTCAAGAGGAACCAGAGGCTCCAGCAGAGGAGGAGGCAAGAGATTCCCTATTTGCAGATGTTCTCATGGCTGCAAATGATGATTGGGACTTATTAGCTCCTCAGGTTCAGGAGAGGATGACCTTTGATCATTTTTTTAATTAGAGGAGAGAGCACTATAGATCAGTTAGACAGGACAGGAGGCCTAGAGGTTAACTCAGTGAGCTGAAGAAGGCTACTGGCAAGCTTTCTTTGACTACTTTTTATGGCAGTGGTAGGATGACAGCTCAAGCTTGGGTTCATAATCTTGACACATTCTTGGAATTGAGGCCAATGATAGAGATAGAGGCCATCAAATACGCCACTTTGCACTTAGAGGGAGTAACACATGATTGGTGGTACCATGGTATGGTAACACTTCAGCATAACCAGGTGATAGAGTACCAGGACTTCGTGGATAGGTTGGTTGAGAGGTTTGACAAGAAAGATCTTGAAGTTTACTTTTGAGATTTGACATTGTTGAAACAAATAGGTAACTTGGAGTCCTTCATTGGGGATTTTTAGTGGTTGGCAGTCATGGTGCCAAATATTTCAGAGTGTAGATTGGTAGTTCTCTTCATCGAGGGCCTATCCAAACCATTGAGAGGTTGGATCAAAGCCTTTGATCCTCCTACATTATAGGAAGCTATGAAGAAGGTGTGAAGTATGGAGATGGTAGCCCCATCTAGTAAATCTAACTCAGGAGGTACTTCTTCATCTAGGGATAATAAGGGCTTCGATAGTAATAGAGAGAGACCAGATTTTAACATAGATAAATCAGGTGTTAAGAATGATTTGAAGGCAAATCCAGTAGCACCACCTTTGGATCAAGAGGCTCTTAATGATCTACATAGGAATAAGCTTTGCTTCTATTGTAAAGGTCCCTATGATGCCAGTCACGATTGTCCTTTGAGGCCTAAGGGAAAGGCCAATCGAGTGATGTGGGCTTATTATGAGGATTTAGAATCAGAGGGTTATGAACAATAGAATAGTTTTGAGGAGTCAGAGGTAGAGGCTTTAGAGCCTAAGGTAGAGGCAGATTTAGAGCTTCACATACAGGAGGCATGCCTATCTAGCATTCAGTCGGATAATTCATTCAGACTCCGTGGAGTTTTGGCAGGACAGAGGGTCATCACCCTTCTTGATATAGGAGCCACACATAATTTTATAGATGCTATATTTGTGGAGAAGCGTGGACTCACTACCAAAGATTTCAAGGGAATTAGAGTTAAGGTGGCCGATGGTCACACTCTTAGGTGTGAGCGGATGATTAGAGACCTCCCATTGCGCTTGAACAACTATGAGTTCAAGGCTGATAATTATGTGGTGAACATGGGGGATATAGACTTGGTCTTGGGTATGAAGTGGCTTCATTCACTTGAGTAAGTCACTCTTCATCTCAAGGACATGGAGGTTCACTTTGATTTTGATGGGAAGACACATATTCTTAAGGCAATATGGGGCAGCAACATCAAAAATATGTTTTTTCATTGGATGGAGAGACTCATACCACACGATATGGGAGAGTGCGTTGCCGAGTGCACATTGGCACCAATACAGGAGAGACATGTGGATGAGCTTTGTCTTAAGGTGAGTTTAGTTTAGGAGTTACCACATGTGGCAAGGACTCAGCTTTCATTTCCAGTCAGGTCACATGTTGATGATGATATGAGTATGTCTAGCATTCACACTTCAGATTCAGATATTGTAGTGGGTACAGGAGAAAGGTGCATGAAGTCAATTGGTATTATTCACATTATTTAGGTTAGGAGTTTACTTAAGTTTCTAATTGATTTATGTTCATGGATTGGATGTTGGGATCCTTATCTTGGTACTTGGGATGATGTGATGCCATTGGATGAGAGTTGTGATAGACATGGCATAGAGTTTGCGTTGATTGATAGTGGTGTAGATCATGACTACATTTGGGATCCAAGTGGATTGATTGGTTTATCATTCAACGATTGCTTGAGGACAAGAAATTTTAGGAGGGGTGGATTGTCATGTCCCCTTTTTAGTTGACATCTTCAGAATTGATGGTTAGCCTAGTATGCAACCTTCGTAGGCTGATAAGATGGATAAAGGGTCTTGATGGAGCTTGGCTTGGCTTTGAATAGTAGAATGTTTCTACTTGGCATTCATTTGGGCTCTTTTAAACATGTTTGCATGAGCTCCTATTATATAGGGAATGTTGGCACTCATCGGAGGATCCCTGTTATGGCATGATCATGTGCGGAATCACTCCTTTGTTCACCAGCTTTAGACGGTTCAAGGATCCGACATGTATAGAGGGAGATATTAATATTTGATTGATTTAATTAAATATTAATTATTTGTCATATTTTTAATTATGAAACCCTAATTAGGGAAAGTGCACCTTTTAGAGGATATAAGGGTTTCCCATTGGAGAGAGAGCCATAATATTATATTATTGATTATTGATTGATGAATTTCGCTAAGGGTTTTTCTGAGAAGACTGAGCCAAGGGTTTCCAAAATTCCATTTGCATTGAAGAATGTGCACTCTTCAGTGTGTGAAATTTAGAGGTTGTGAAATATCAGCTGATCTATTGCCAGTTTGGGAGATAACTTCACATAGAGGTTATCACAGAGGTTCACAGGTATTTATTTCATTAGGTTTT